>JAMPIV010017859.1:0-167285 GCA_024509875.1 Oreohelix idahoensis
TTCTGCTCTCTAGCTTTGGCTGCTTTCCTCTCCGCATCATATCTCTCAAGTTCGTCCCTGACAAAAGCTTTCGCTTCCTCTCCTTGTAAACCTTCTTCTCTCGCTTCGTCCCTGAGGATTTGCCTAAGCTTCGACCTTTCTGCCATTGAAAATAGGTGACTGAGACTAGTCGAGAAGGAAGTAAGAAAAAGGATACACTGGTTCCTACCACTTACGAGAAAAATACAAAAAATCAAAAGATATACTTTAACCTGGGATACCTCCTCCTGTACTATAGTATCTAACTATCGCTGCTATTAATCGGCAATAAAGCACCTAATGCAGACGACTACGCAAAATAAATGGTAGTTAAGATTAATCACTAACAAAAATAAGTTGCTACAGTGGAAACAAAAAAATTATTACAAAAAAATTTAGGAGAAAAAAAAATTCCCTTAATTTTAAGTCCACTACAAGTTCACCCCTGAAGTCAGATCGGGTAAGGGAGGCAATTAATCTGAACGAAATAGTCCGAAACGCACTCCTTAACCGTTTGCTCCATATATCGAATGAATAATGCTCTTCCATTCTCTTCGTTCGCCTTCAGGCTAATCCTGTATAGTTTATGATATTAGGGATGGGTTGGCTTGCATTTTTCTTATTCATTCTTCAAAATATGGACCATAACTTCTGTAGGGGTTTTCCGTCCCCACCTGCGTCACAAAGTCCTCCCGCACTTTATCCTTGGCCTCCCTTTTCAAGCTTTTGAATCTATTAACGGCTCCTTGCTTTTTACCACCTCCTTAAGCTCTCCCTCATTCATCATTCTTCTGTTTCGTTTTTTACGCCATTCCTCTGTTGCTCTTTCCTTTTCTATCCTTGCTTACTCCACTGTCATATTCCACCAGGGAGGTTGGGTAAAAGGTGTTTTCGCTGTCACTTGTTTGGCATTTTGACGCAATGTGTGACAAGGATTGTTAGTCGGGTGGGCATGTAGGATACGTGAAGGTCTGTTTAGGTTTCCTGTGTATAGTGGTCCTACCCTTTTCAATGAGTATGGCGCAAGATCACTTTCTTGGGTGCCTAATACATCCCAACGTGCCATGGTGGTGGCAGCACTAGAAATGAATGCTAGATCTATGACACCAATTGTATCCCCAGGTTTAGTTGCCAGTCTAGTTGGGCGTCCAACACTCAAGATGGTAAGGTTCAAGTTAAGTAATACCTGGCTCAACGCTAGACCCTGCCTATTTTCCGTGATGTTCCTCCACCTCTTGGATCTAGCATTGAAATCGCCAGCAATTAAACACCTTATGTTAGAATCTTCAGACAATTCCGCCAGAAAATTCCAACCACTCTCTTCTGTAAGATGGTCGACATGAGCATATAAATTGTAGATTCGCCACTCTTTACCACCTATATTCACAGCAATCCAAAGTAATTCCGCCTCCTCACTAGCTAGGAACTTGTATCCAGCCTTGTATGCGGAAGCTGTTGTTTTATATATATATATATATATATATATATATATATATATATATATATATATATATATATATATATATATATATATATATATATATAGTTGAGGCCACTTCATGGTGTGATTTTTATCGCGGTAAATTAATATTAGTGCCATGGTTTTATCACACCGTGTCGTACCTCAACTGAACGCAAGAAATACATGAAAGCGGTCGCCTGTGAGATGTGTATCTAGGTATGACAGAGGGGAGTTGGATGTGACGTTAGAGCGTCAAGATGTGTGCCTAAGACTGGCTTGTGTATCAACCATTATGTTGAAGCATATTCAAGAAATATTCATGGAAAAATGGTAAACTTTGTGCTTTAAATGAGAGGCATGACAATATGCCAGGATTATAGTTGAAGTCAGTACGGGACGGTGATTCCCAATACAAAGACGTGTGTTGAAATTATAATTGAACAGTGATAACGGGAGGACTCATTCCCCGAAGTTTATGGAATAAAGATTTGATATGCCGGGATGCTCAAACACCCCGATGTTGTTGGAAAAAGATATACTGAAGATTTGATATGCCGGGATGCTCTAATACCCCGATGTTGTTGGAAAAAGATATACTGAAGATTTGATATGCCGGGATGCTCTAATACCCCGATGTTAAATAGAATAAAGGAAGGATGTTATAAAAGTATCAACTAGGAAAAAGTTGAGTAACATTGTATAAAAGTGAACCAAGATAATGTTGGACTGAAAGTTAGAGGGAGTATTCATGCCATGTTCATGATTGTGACATTTTGTGAATTCGTACTTACTGTGTATTAAACTGTTACCAAATCGTCTAAGCCGAGAGGTTCCTTCAATCATTCAAGGTTCAGTTAACCAGTTGATAGCCTTATTTAATAATTGAAGATAGACAGAAGGAGGTATCCAAGAAGATTGATTTCCAGAATATTTGACAATGCAAACCAAATTAAAAAAAAAAGAACTTCCACCTCTTTATTCAAACAAATGGACCCTAGACAACAAAATGAAAGAATTCGGGCAATTTCTCTATCCCTTAACAGGAGAGGAATAAACTGGGGGCTCAGTCCTGTCAAACAACTGCGAACTGTCGTCTTATAGCTGAAATAACTGATTACATCCTATCGGATAAGCCGTCCGATAACTAGCAGTTTGGTCTACTTGGGACATTAAGAAAAGAATTTTTCTTCTTTCGAAAATGAAATCAACTAAGACTGAACTATTACACTGAACTTCTACGCAGGACTTTTAACATTTGAGGAACGATACGATTGTAAATTTGCGGAAAAAAATGTACATTCACTGAATTTCACGATTGAAGATGACATGTAACGGCTGCTCCATGTAGATGCATCAAAGATCGTTGACCTGACCTTGAGGACTGTCAAGATTCAACGCTTCGACATCAAATTGATTCGGTTCGAACTTCACAACTCTTCATTCAAGATTTTAAACACTGGCAAATCATGCAATTTTCGATCTTGAACGTTAAATGACAATCTGGCAATTTTACGTAGTGACGTCATCAAAGCCGGCAGACGTTCAAAAAACCTTTTGTTCAACTTGGAATCAGGCAAGATTTTCGTCCATTTATGGGTTTCTGAGATCAAATTGAAGCACATACACACTGATTCCGTATCTGGAGAGGTTCTGAGATACAAGAAAGATAAGTAGAGCTATAAATTATCTAATGCGTGACATTGTTTGACCATTTCGAACACTTTTGCCAGTCAACACCTAGTCCGTCATACTTGTTATTTCATCTGCATGTTTATATGTACAAAGTAAATGCTCGCTATTTGTAAATTTTCTTCGGAAATTTTGCAAATGATGAGGTCCTATTAGGTTATTGTCGGTTGTCCGGTCAAAGAAAATAATAGTGGAATTTTAGTCTTTGACTGCATAACAGACATCATTATTTGTATAGATTGTTCCGTCAAGTCTACGTTATATATTTTCATGCACTAATTTACATATTAGGTCATTGTATGCACAGCTGTTTTTACTATCACTCTTGTCTCAGTGTGAAATTTGACGATTTGCTGTTTTCGTTCGTACTTCTGTCTTGTTTATTTTACAAGTAATTATTCTAATTTGTTGTTGCTTGTCAACAAGTATTTGTTTCTCTTATTCCCGTTAAATTTGTCGAGTAATGTACTGTAATTCGACATGTCTCTTTATTATCATCATCATTGACTTGTACTATTCTTCTTCACTGTGCTCGTCTTTCATTCTTGGCTTGTTCATTCCTTCATAAGGTATAAATTCAGTCAATACCATAATTTATTATACTTAATTAAGTGATATTAAGGGGAGATTTGACACTTGTTGATTCGAATCAGAACACAAGATGTCGTCACTGTCAGAATTTATTGAGATGGGTTTGCGTTTGGGCAAATCGGGAATTGATTTGGAATCATATGCTGATAAATATTATCATGATTATTTGGAACGTATGGAACGGAAGGAGCAACGAGATTTAAAGAAGCAGGAGCTTGATCAAGTAAAGGAATTGGAAGAGAAGAAATTGAAAGAACTAGAAGCAGCTAGAGAGTTGGAAAGGGCAAAAATGGTTCAAAAAGAAAAAGAACAAGAAGCCACTCGAATAGAACAAGAAGCATCAAGAGAACTAGAACGGCAGAAAATGGAACTACGTAAGTTGGAACTTCTTCAGCTGGATCAAGCCCACAGAAATGCTATAGAATTACAGTCATTAAAATTACAGGCTGATAAAGAAAAAGAGATTGAGATTGCAAAGATTAATGCACAGCATACTGGTGCTAATCCACAAGTTTCTCAGGGTAATAATTTTAATTATCCAAAAATTAAATTACCAAATTTTGATGATAAACGGGACTGTATGGACTCGTTTATCATGAGGTTTAAAATGAGAGCTATAGACATGAAGATACCAAAAGATAGGTGGCCGATTATCTTTTCAGACTACCTCACAGGGGAAGCAATGCGTTGTTTCATGTCAATTGATGAAAAAAGTAGATCTGATTTTGATATTGTTGCCAATACATTGATGGCAAAATTTCAACTCACGGAGGAGGGTTTTCGATCCAGATTTCACTCTGCAGTTCCGTCCAAGAATGCAGATTTTGGAGAGTTCATCTCTTCTATTAAATTGTACTTGGGTCGATGGATAGATTTATCTGGTATCAATAAATCTTTTGATGAATTATTTGACCTAATGCTCAGAAATAAAGTTTTATCTACCTGTGGCGCAGATTTTGTTAGTTTTTTGCAGGAGAGAAAGCCAAAATCTATCAATGAATGTCAAGAACTTGGAAGAAACTACATGTCTGCACATCCAAACAAGGAAATTCGTAAGGTTTCCTTTGATAATGCATTACCTGTATGTGTTTCGTACCACGACGGAGGAGTAGGTGAACATCGTTCTCGCCCAAGGAGTGCAGAGGGCAGATATAGGAGTAATTATAGATCTTCCTTTCGAGGACGGTACAATTTTCCTCGTCGTCAGTCACCATCTCACTTCGGTGGGTATAGATATTCTAATTACTCTAACCGAGGTCGTGGACAACACTACGGTAATAGCAGTGATGATATACATCACAGAGACTATAGAAGAAATTCAGGTGAACGCTTCAATGGAAATGGTAGGTGTAATTTTGATGGGGTAAACAATAAGCACGGCAAACAATGCAATCACAAACCTGATCACAAAAATGATTGTAAACTGGCAAAAGGGAAAGCAGACCATGCTAACGTCTGTACCCCACTTTGTGATCATGATAGCCATGTTGAACAGGCTAATGCATGCATTGTACGCTCAAGCAAAGATAACAATTGCACTGAGTGTAATACACTTTATGAACCAGGTGCTAAAACTAGACATTTGTGTGGCCATATTTTACCAGCTATGTCTGTTTGCGATTTTATTGGTCGCCTTACATTACACAAAGGGTTTATAGATCACAAACCAGCCACCATTCTTCGGGACACAGGATGCACGATTGTCGGGATACGGAAATCGTTGCTAGATAAATCATCATTTACAGGAAAGTCACTGAAATGCGTTACTTTTGGAGGTAACATTGAATGGTTTCCCATGGCAAAGGCGGAGATCGACACACCATTTTATTCAGGGACTGTACTCGTGTGTGGCTTGGAGAATGCTGTAAGTGACTTGATTCTGGGTAACATTCCAGGTGTAAAAGACTGTTCACCTGAGGAAATTGCCGAGTGGGTCAGCAAGCACCCATTGATGGCGAATGTGGTCACTACAAGAGCTCAGCATGAAGCAAGTATTTTGACCGATACTTCTCCATCTGTCGTGGAGGAGACGTCACTGAGAAATGCTCAGAACATTTCTCCGGCTATCTTTACACAAAAACAAAAAGAGGATGAATCTTTAAAGAAATTATTCACTTTGGCTGAAACAAAACAAATTAAGATCACTAAGAGTTCATCATATTGGTTTGAATTTCGTAACAATGTTTTGATCAGATGTTTTAAGAAAGGAGTGGATCATGTAAAGAAACAAATTGTGGTACCAAAAAGTTTTAGACCTTTAGTTTTAAATACAGGTCATGATATACCTATGGCAGGACACTTAGGTCGTAATCGGACTTTGTTTCGAATTACTACAAATTTTTATTGGCCTTGCATCAACACAGATGTAAAAAGATATTGTAGATCTTGTCATACGTGTCAAAAAGTCGCACGCAGCGGTAAGAATCAGACAGCGCCCTTGCAAGTCACAGATGTGCCTGTGCGCACATTTAAGAAACTAGCTATAGACATCATCGGTCCATTGTCTGTAATGTCGGATCGAGGTTCTCAATATATTTTAACGTGCATCGATTTGTGCACTAGATGGCCTGAGGCCATACCGTTAAAAAACATTAATACCATATCAGTTGCGGAGGCTTTGAACTTGATTTTTACAAGGATAGGTTTTCCTGAGGAAATACTGTCGGATAGAGGGACACAATTTAAGACTGAACTTATGAGCGCGATAGAAAGCTTGTATTGCATAAAACATTCATTCACAAGTCCATATAGACCAAGTCCAAATGGGGTTTGTGAAAGATTTAACGGCTGTCTTAAGTTAATGCTTGGGAAGGTTACTGATACACACCCTCGGGATTGGGATAAGATTCTCCCATCGGTTCTCTTTGCTTACAGAGAGATCCCTCAGGAGAGTACTGGATTCTCTCCCTTTGAACTCGTGTATGGCGCGAATCCGAGAGGCCCGTTATATCTACTGAAGGATTTAATCCTCGGTACGTCTCAGGATGACGCAACTCGCAGTAGTTACGAGTTCGTTGTTGATTTACGACAAAGGTTAGTGGATGCATGTCAGATCGCATCACAGAGTATACAAACGGCAACTCAAAAATCGAGGTTGCTACATAACCAATCTCGTACCCTAAGATCATTTGTCCCAGGGGAAGAAGTCTTACTACTCCTACCCATTAAGGAAAATAAGTTGTTAATTTCATGGCAGGGGCCATACAAAGTAGTGAAAAAGATCACAGATGTTGATTCATTCATAACCCTCCACTCCCACAGGAGCATAGGCCTTCAACAAACACATGCCAAGTCCTCCTGTCACGTGCCATCATCTCAAGTTCTTTCCATGTTCTCCTCATCATTTTCACCTCTGTTTCCAACTCTCTTCTCCATGTACTTCTTGGTCTTCCTCTGCCTCTCTTGCCCTGGGGTTCCAGAACAAGGACTGCCTTGTAATGCTATCAACAGGTTTTCTCAGTGTGTGTCCTATCCATCGCCATCGTCTTCTTCTCATTTCTTGTTCCACTGGCACTTGTCTAGTTCTTGTCATCAGTTCCACGTTGGTAACCTTGTCATACCATTTTAATCCCTCTATTCTACGCAAGCACCCATTTATGAAAGTCTGTAGCTTTTTGGTTGTTGTCTTTGTTGTTCTCCATGTCTCTGAGCCATACAATAGGACTGACTTCACATTTGAGTTGAAGATTCTTATTTTCGTGTTGGATCCTATTTCTCTTGATCTCCATATATTTCCCAATGCAATGAAAGCTCCTCTTGCCTTTTGTATTCTTATTTTGATATCGCTGTCTGTCCCTCCAACTTTGTCTATATTACTGCCAAGATATGTGTATGATTCTACATCTTGTATTGGTGTTTCTTCAAGTTCAACCCTGTTATCATTACCTGCATTTATTCGCATTATTTTTGTCTTTTCCCTGTGTATTTTCAGACCCAATTGCTGTGACCTCTCATCAAGTGTTTTCAATTTGTCCTGCATCTGATTACGGCTATGGGACAGAAGAGCCAAGTCATCAGCAAAATCCAGATCATCCAACTGCTTAGTCAGAGTCCACTGGATTCCATTTCTGTTGTGTGTTGCCGATGATCTCATAACCCAATCTATTGCCAGCAAGAAAAGAAATGGAGACAAGAGGCATCCCTGTCGCACTCCTGTTCTTATCCCAAACGGTTCTGTAAGCTGTCCTTCGTGAAGAACTCTGCATGTCATGTCTTCATATGTTTTCTTTATTAAATTAATGATCTTCAGGGGAACTCCATAATGCCTCAACAATTTCCAAAGTGATTCTCTGTCTACACTGTCAAATGCCTTTTCATAGTCCACAAATCCGATGTATAGTGGTGAATTCCATTCCAGACTTTGTTCAACTATTATTCTCAAAGTGGCTATCTGGTCTGTACATGATCTGTTTTGTCGAAAACCTGCTTGTTCATCTCTCAGTTTCTTGTCTATGGACTCTTTTAATCTCTCAAGGATAATCCTGTTTAATACTTTTCCTGGCACTGATAGTAACATTATTCCTCTATAATTTGTGCACTCTTGTAAATTTCTCTTCTTAGGCAACTTAAACCAGATATCCTTCCTTCCATTCTGCTGGTATCTCTTCCTTTTCCCAGACTTTACCAAGTAATTTATATAACATCTCTGTAGCCGTGTCGATATCTGCTTTGATGGCCTCTGCTGGAATGCCATCAGGTCCAGACGCTTTTCCATCTCTTAGAAGCTTTATGGCTTTCTTTATTTCTTCCTTCGTTGGTCTTTCACCGTTAATTTGTAGCTCTTCTTCTGCTGGCTGGATGTCCGGCGGGTTTTGTGGAGCTGGTCTATTGAGAAGGTCCCCCAAAATATTCTGTCCACCTCTTCATTTGCTCTTGTATATTGCTGAGCAGTTTCCCATTCTTGTCTTTTATGAGGCAACTTGTTTGCTTGTATTTCCCTGTTAGCTTCTTTGTGCTGCTATACAGTTCTCTCATATTTCCTTTGGCTGCAGCATCTTCTGCCTCTCTTGCCAACTCCTCAATATACTTCCTCTTGTCTCTTTTGATACTTCTTTTTACTTCTTTGTTGCTTCTGTGTACACTTCTTGAGCCTTGGCTTTGGAACTTCTGGTTTTGCTTGTGTTTAACTCTGCTTTCTTGTTTTTTCTGTCTTTTATCTTATTGATGGTTTCTGTTGTGTTCTATGATCTGGTGATATCCATGTTGCCTTGTGTATTCTCTTATGTGGAAACATGCTTCCTCCTATAGCCAGTTGATTTGAAGCACAGAAGTTTGCGAATAGTTCTCCATTTTCATTCATTACTCCTAGCCCATGTTTTCCCATGACTTCTTCAAATCCGGTGTTGACTGTACCTATCTTTGCATTCATGTCACCCATCAAAATTGTGATGTCTCTTCTTTTTACTTTATCCATAATTTCCTGTAGTTTAGTATAAAATGCTTCTTTCACAGACTCTTCTTTGTCATTAGTTGGTGCATAACATTGGATGACATTTACATGAATTTTCTTTTTAGCTGTTTTGAAAGTAGCTGTTATTATTCTGGGTCCAACAGCTTCCCATTCAATGAGTGCTTTCTGTGCTTCTTTAGATAACATAAGAGCTACCCCTTCACTGTGGTATGAACTTTCGTCTTCATGTCCTGAGGACAGCACCAATTCACCTGTGATGAGTTTCTTCCTGTCTACCCCCTTCCACTTTGTTTCACACATTCCCAAAACCTCGATTTTGTATTCCCTCATTTCTGCTGCCACTTGCGCCACTTTCCCTTGTTCGTTTAATGTCCGAACATTCCAGGTGCCAAATCTGGAAGTTCTCCTAGAAGAAAGAAGGTTAGTCAGCAACACAGACTCCTTTCGGCTTTCTCTGTGTTGCATCATACGCCTCCCTGCGAGAGGACCTTCCCCTGTCTTGGATGGCTGTGTTTTATTTTCTTTATTTGACTTGTCCATATTTGTTGAAGTTTTTTGTGGTTTAAATTTTTTTACAGGATGGGGTAACCGGCCCCATGCCCAACCCTCCTTAGTCGCTTTCTACGACATGCTTGGCAGGGGACAGTGTTACTATTCTTTGCTCCCCTTTCGGGCCCCGGTAACACACGGGTGACAGATGTTGATTACTCAATTGATATTAAAGGGAAAATTAAAACGTATCATCTAAATATGTTGAAATTATACACACCAAGACCATCTGAATTGGTGGATGTCTTGGATGAGGTTCATCGATCCTCATGTGCTGTGGTTCAGTCTGAGGATGCTACATCTGATATTCCGTTGGAATTTACTTTACCTTCTATTTCTGCTCATGAGACGTGGCAGGATGTTTCTATTTCGTCATCACTTTCGCATTCTGAACAAATTCAGATCCGTGATGTTTTACGTTCTTTCTCTGACGTATTTTCAGAACATCCAGGTCATACTGACTTAATATCTCATGAGATTGTGATCACTGACTCTACTCCGATTAAAATCAGACCATATCCTATTCCTCTTCACTACAGAGATAAGGTGGATAAGGAAATCTCAGATATGCTTAAAATGGGTATTATTTCACACTCTTCGTCTTCTTATTCTTCTCCAATGGTATTGGTGAAGAAACCAGATGGATCTTTACGCATCTGTATTGATTTTCGGAAACTAAATCAAGTTACAGTCACAGATGCTGAGCCAATTCCAATTTTGGAAGATCTTCTTCCACAGCTGGCTAACGCGACATTCTTTACTAAACTAGATTTGGCAAAAGGATACTGGCAAATTCCGTTGTCTGAAAATTCTAGACATTTGACAGCATTTGCCACGCCAAGAGGTTTATTTGAATGGAATTATATGTGTTTCGGGTTAGTGAATGCACCTGCGACATTCGTCCGCATGATGCGCCGTTTGGTTGGCGATAGACCCGATGTCATCACATATATAGATGACATTTGTTTATTTCATAACACATGGGAAGAACATATTGTAGGTTTCAGTTCTTTGCTAGAACAGCTTAGAAAGCATCATTTGACAGTTAGACCTTCGAAAGTACAGATAGGTTTTCAGGAAATATCTTTCCTAGGTCATAAAATCGGTAATCATCGACTTTATCCTTCTGATAGTCTGGTGAATAAGATCCTGAACATTCAGATACCGAAAAATAAGAAAGAGGTCCGTAGTCTGTTAGGGCTCATTAACTATTATCATAAATTTATTCCGGACTTTTCGTCTATCTCTGGTCCTCTTTCGGAGTTGACGCGCAAAGGTGCTCCTCTTAAAGTAATGTGGTCAAAGAACTGTCAGTTAGCATTGGATAAGATTAAAATTCTATTTTCGAATCATCCTATTTTGATTCTGCCAGATATCCATGAACCATTCTATATTCGCACAGACGCTTCTCAGATGGGAATCGGTGGCAGTTTGATGCAACTTGTCGACGATGTACTCCATCCTTGCTTCTTTGTGAGCCGGAAGTTGTCTGCAGCAGAAAAGAAATATTCGGCGGGAGAAAGAGAGCTCCTTGCTCTCGTCTAGACTATATCAAAACTTTCTCGCTACTTGATCGGACGAAAATTTTACGTTGAGGTCGACCATCATCCTTTGACGTCAATGAAACCAAAGGCGTTTAAAAACTCGCGTATATACAGATGGTTTCTGCTACTGCAACAGTTTTCTTTTGAAATCAAGCATATACGCGGGGAGGACAATTGGTTGGCTGACTTGTTGTCGCGATTTGCAACTCACCAGGACTAATATATTTCACATGGAACTTTGCATCCAGGTTTATGGTTCCACTTTGTTTGGACATCATAGTGTGTCTTCTGGACTTGCTATTTCTTCCGGATATATTGACTCAAATTTTACTGCAATTTTGGTTATTTAATAATTGCTCTTCACATTTTTATGTATATGTCTAAATACCTGATACTTCTCAGTAGATTGCTTGTATGCATGTATGTATCTGTACGTAAGATTGCTGGAAGTTATACCCTACAGGATCTTGCGCGTTTCCTGAAGTAAACGCTCGGGAGCGTGAAGGGTAATGTTGAGGCCACTTCATGGTGTGATTTTTATCGCGGTAAATTAATATTAGTGCCATGGTTTTATCACACCGTGTCGTACCTCAACTGAACGCAAGAAATACATGAAAGCGGTCGCCTGTGAGATGTGTATCTAGGTATGACAGAGGGGAGTTGGATGTGACGTCAGAGCGTCAAGATGTGTGCCTAAGACTGGCTTGTGTATCAACCATTATGTTGAAGCATATTCAAGAAATATTCATGGAAAAATGGTAAGCTTTGTGCTTTAAATGAGAGGCATGACAATATGCCAGGATTATAGTTGAAGTCAGTACGGGACGGTGATTCCCAATACAAAGACGTGTGTTGAAATTATAATTGAACAGTGATAACGGGAGGACTCATTCCCCGAAGTTTATGGAATAAAGATTTGATATGCCGGGATGCTCTAATACCCCGATGTTAAATAGAATAAAGGAAGGATGTTATAAAAGTATCAACTAGGAAAAAGTTGAGTAACATTGTATAAAAGCGAACCAAGATAATGTTGGACTGAAAGTTAGAGGGAGTATTCATGCCATGTTCATGATTGTGACATTTTGTGAATTCGTACTTACTGTGTATTAAACTGTTACCAAATCGTCTAAGCCGAGAGGTTCCTTCAATCATTCAAGGTTCAGTTAACCAGTTGATAGCCTTATTTAATAATTGAAGATAGACAGAAGGAGGTATCCAAGAAGATTGATTTCCAGAATATTTGACAATGCAAACCAAATTTAAAAAAAAGAACTTCCACCTCTTTATTCAAACAAATGGACCCTAGACAACAAAATGAAAGAATTCGGGCAATTTCTCTATCCCTTAACAATATATATATATATATATATATATATATATATATATATATATATATATATATATATATATATATATATATATATATATATATATATATATATATATAGCCTCCCCTCGTCTGCCAGGCCCACATGGATCTGCGTAACAGCTGTAGCCTGGTCAATTGATAAGACTTTTGGCTTTCAATTTGTCTATTAGATCATGAAGATATCGAAATTGTAAATGATTGTTTGTGTAATGGCTGCCCGTTGATTGGCACTTCGACAATTCCAGTATCCCATACGCACATATTTCATCGAGAGCTGATTTGCTTTCTTTCTGAACTTTCTCTTTCCTGCTCTTCTTTTTCTCTCTTTCTCCTCTTCTCTCCCCTACCTCTCCTTCTACATTGCATTTCCTCATTTCATATGCTGCAGGTGTCGACTACAGAGCACAATTTCCATAGTTTCCGCGATGATTCTGGATAGTTAAAATACGCATGGTGAATTTGCAATAAATGGTGCAAATACTCTGTCATGCTAGTAGAGCCACAATACCAGGGAAGAGGCAAGGGATGTCCTTACGGAGTCCATTTGCCTGGTACCGCTCCTCTCGCCCACCAGACAGCCAATGTTCGCGACTGTTTACCAAGCAGCCATTCAGCATGTTGGCACGGTCCACCTTAGACTTGGGGTCATTCATTGATGACTCAGTTATCATTTGACTCATGATTTGAGAGTGGATTGATGGGTGTCATCGGTGAGTTCTGCACAAAACATCTTTAGGGCTACACTGGCTCCTAGATCCTCTGCCAGTTTAGTTCAGATCCCGATCGGGGCCGTTATCCGTGGTGCACAACGAGGATGTATGGCAGAGATTGTCGTAAAGTGTATCTGTATCACAACGCGCTCAAATTTCCTCGATTCAAAAATCTAGTAACGTAAATGTACAACCTATAAACCACTCCTACTATATTTGAAAAATTGCCAAGGGCAAACCTACCGCTAAAATTTAAAATAAAGAATTTGAATTTTTCTAACGCCAAGCGTAAAAATGCCACCCCCCCCCCCTTCCCCAAAACACACGCACATTCTCGACCCTTCCCAATATTTGTGACGAAAGCCGGAAAGTTTGTCCACGAACCAACTTGTTACCTCGTTGTAATAGGGGGGAGAGGAAGGGGTTACAATGAAAATCAAACCTAACTTGTGCGTTTGAAAAGAAACTTAGATAATTTATTTCGTTATAAATAACAGGGATGTCTTGAAGGGAAACGCTAATATTAGTTAATATATATCATAAAATTTTCCCTTATAATAAATTATCTGGCCTTAGAAAGTTATTTTATTAATATTTTAGTTCAGTGAACGGAGCACTATATATTAGAAAAAATTACCAAGATGAAAACGGGAACAAATGGGTGAAGGAAACCTATATAGGAAGATAGAAGACAGTTATCCATTTAATAATCACTTTTAATATTAAAAATTGACCCATTAATAACCAAGATATTGTATAAATACAAATTGAGACAGACGAACAAACCCACTTATAAACTGCTCAATTTGGTTGCGTGAGAAAGTTGGAAATTTCTTGACACGCGTTTTGATTGGTTAAGGCGTAGAGTAGCTTGGGGCAATAAAATTAACATTTCGCTGGCAACAACCGCCATTTGAAATTAAAACTATCTAAAGCTGAGATCAGAGGGAAAGCCAATGTGACCAAAGCCTTCACCGTCTGGACACTAAAGGCAGTGGAAGAACCCATTAACTGCCAAAGTCAACCTTATGATATGTGATATTCTTTTTTGAGGGTAAGGCACAATAAATAATTGTTTTGCTTTAATTAACATGCAGGCCACAATTGTGTTACGATAGCCAAAATAGGAATGCAGTCTTCCGGAGTGAAAGAAAGGCATAAAATATTTGTTAGTGGCTTACAAATTTTGCGCATGCCAATACAGTAACCCAGAAGGGATATTGGCTTTTGCAGTGCCATAATGTTAACTATTATGTAAAATCATGTAGAGAATGTTAGAAAGAATTTATTCACAGGTTCCAGTGCTAGAGTAAGCACACCCTATCTATTGTATGAACGACAAGCCCTGTATAGGATGTTGTAAAGAGATATTAAGGGATCACAAGCTATGTATTGCACACGCCTATCTATTGTATGGAAGAGACTTCTTGGAGGAGGAAATAAGAGCTATGTACTATCACTGAAGAAGAATGTTTACACAGCAGTGGTGTTAAACAATGGCAGATACAGATTGGTGCAATGATCAGCACACATAACTGATGAGGGTGAGTTGTCTCCATGTTTGTGTGACAAATTAAATATTAGATAAGATCTACATGGTGAGGGCATATTCCTCTTTTTATAGGTTATATACCAGAATATCTAGTGGTGGCAGGAAACCTGGTGAGGGAAGAGAGTTTAGGAGGAACGCTCAGCCTTGGTGCCGCAGCTACCCCACGCCTTCAGCTCAAAAGCCAGTTAATGTATAAAGAACCCAAGGGCCAACAGTTATCACCAGTTTCTAAGATAAGTCCGTTATACCGGCCTTGATAGTGTTACATCAATAATTCCACCACAACCATAATAATAATAAAGAATAAACTCACTTGATATGATGAAGAAGACAATCTGTTCAACATAATAACAGTGATACGTACAAGCAGATAGACAGATCAGAGGGTGAAATTCTTACAGTGATCTTTATTCATAGTAACAAGATATTTGGACAGAGTTCCAGTTATTTATTTTAAATAATGTATATAAACAAATTTATTGAGTTTGACAATCCCTGTCCCAGAAAACTTGAGGTACAGGGACATTAAATTGTAAGATACTTACCTAAACTTTAACCAAAGTCTTACTCACTTTAATATTATTGAGTTACAATTCTGTTTATATGTTATTTCATCATTATATTAAATACATTACCCTAGACACACTCAGCCACACAACATCACAGAGCCTATTTCACACAGATTGAGATCTGAGAGGTGGCAGATAGCGACTCTTAGAATCATCATCATCAACAATTAGACTCAGGGAACTTACACAGCGTGACCTCAATCTGTTTACCCTTAATTTATAACACCAGTAACCTCTTTTACCACATATTTGGGTCCTGTCCGGGATTAAGTTAACACCAGACCCTGGGGCTCTATAAATAAATAAATAAATAAGAAAAGAAATAATTGGTGGAATTTGATGAACTGTCAGTGCCTTTATTAATTAGTTAGATAGTTTGTTAATTTAAAATATATTAGTGATAAATTTGTATTGAAAGAAGGAAGATGGCAGACTTAGCTAAATTCAGATCTTCCACTGTACAGATGGCGAAAGATCTTGGCATGGAGGGAAACCTTCTGATTCAGTATGTGACTTCAGAATGTGATAAGTTTATTGAAAGGGAAGATAGGAGGTTAGCAGAAGAGAAGAGATTACAGTTAGAAGCTGATAGGGAGGCTAGGAAATTAGAGGCTGATAGAGAGACTGAAATCAAGAGATTACAATTGGAGGCTGAAAAAGAAGAAAAGAGATTGCAAAGGGAGGCAGAAGAAAAGAGATTACAATTGGAGGCTGAAAAAGAAGAAAAGAGATTGCAAAGGGAGGCAGAAGAAAAGAGATTGCAAAGGGAATCAGAAGAAAAGAGATTGCAATTGGAGGCTGACAAAGAGGAAAGGAGATTGCAAAGAGAACATGATCTCAGACTCAAGGAACTGGAACTGCAAGGACATGTTCCAGGAAATGGAAGCAGCCCATCTACCTCTGATACTACTGCAAGTCAGGGGGCCTCTTATTCAGACATGAACTTTCACTTAGATCCTTTTGTAGAGAAAGAGGATGACATTGAGTCATTCCTCAATAGATACGAAAGGCTAGCTACTAATTATGGGTTAGAAATGGAGAAGTGGAGTTTAAAATTATCACAAGGACTTAGGGGTACATCTTATGAAGTCTTCTCCAAATTGAGCAGAGAAGAGCAAGAAGATTATGATATTCTAAAACAAGCTCTCTTAGTCAGATATGAGAAGAACAGTGAATTCTATAGGAAGAAATTTAGAACTGCTAAGCTACTGTCTGGGGAGACTTACCACCAATGCTCTGCCAGATTGGAAACCTATTTGGAGAAATGGACTGCTCTGGGGAAAACCCAAGATTTGAAGGAAATGATTATGATGGAGCAGTTAAGAGAGTCCATGGCTCCAGACTTGAGAACATTTCTCATGGAACAAGGTGCAGAGAGGTTGGGGGAGATTCTCAATGTTGCTGAGAGATATCAGGCAGCCCAGAAGGAAGTAGCTGGCCTTAGAAAGAAACAAACAGAAAATAACAAACCCCCACCAGACCAAGATGAGTATTATAATACTAGGGATCAACCACCTAGGTATAAACAAAATTTTGATAGGCCCAGATATGATCCTAGAGATAGAAACCCTCAAACAAATGACAAGAAACCATACAGACCAGAAGGACAATGGTGCAAAATATGTACTATGCAAAATCATAATACAATTGAATGTGGTAGGAAAGTTCCTCCATATCACGCTGCATGCATGATAACAGTGAGAAACAAGGGAAAGAAGGAACTGTCTACAGGGCAGCATGAACTTCCTCATCCCCCCATCTGTGAAGAGGTGACATGTAATGGTACGAGAGTCAAGTGCCTTTACGATTCAGGATTGGAATATGACTCAGTTGTGAGTGCAAACCTGGTGCACCCTGACCAGTATACCACAGACAAAGTGGAGATACAAGGGGCATTGAAGGATACAGCCACCATGACACTTCCCGTAGCCAGGATAAATGTCAATACTAGGTACGTGGAAGGAATGATAAGTGCAGCCGTGTGTAAGTATCCTAATTACTCGCTGGTGTTAGGAAAGAGGTATGTTTTTCGAGGGAGACCTATAAACCTGTGATAATGGCCACGCTCCAGGTCAGGTCGACTTCTAGTAAGGAGAAGGAACCACCCCTAAATAGTCATCCTAAAAAGATGAGAAAGGCCTAGGCAAAAGATAAATCATTAAAACCTTGCTTTGGCAAATTGCCAAATAGCCATAACATCCCGAGAAAAGGACAATTCTATTTGAAGGATGGACTGCTTTACAGGAAGGCTGGAGCCGGATCTAACGGGCATGGACAGTTAGTACTGCCATTGAGTTAAAGGTAAAACGTTATTGCACAAGCACATGTTGTACCAGACGGGGGACACCAGAGGATTGGCACTACCCGTCAAAGGACATCTGTGAACTATTTCTTGCCAAATGTAGCTGGGGACATTGCAAAGTATGTACAAAGTTGTGACCAGTGTAGCAAGGTACATTCCACAGGGTGGAAAAATAATAACCAAATGCAAGAAAAGCATTATGGCAAACATGGGCCTAAAAATAAAAATAAACATGATAAGGTAGACAAACTGAATAGGCATGCTCCTTCTCACACCCAGTCTTCCCATAGACCAGTAACACTGGCAACATTACGTATGGTACGAAGAGAACATACAAACACAGTCCAGAACACCCCGCCACACAGTAGGTCGGAATTATTGGAACTAACTAAAAATAGAAATGAGGTTAATCGGCCAACATTGAAACCGAAACTAAATGGTAACCTTAGAAGAGTTGGGAGCGGGCGTTTGGGCAGTTTGCCTAATGTCAAGCTCACTTCAGCATATGGCTATTAGGGCACCGGTGACAGTGGTAGTGACCGACCCTATACAGTCCAAGTGGAAGTATTGTACGGACGTTGGATTGAGATCACACATATTATAACAATGCTAAAAAGGGAGAATTGATTTCTGGTGCAGAAAAAACTCCTTTCCCCATATTATATATTATATCACCAATTGCCGTTGGGCGGAGAAAACAACTGGTGAATATGGCCTTTATCTGATGGCAGATTAAAGAATCATACATATTAGTAGAGGGTTTTTCCAAATTCAAATCAAGCTAGAAATCAGACCAATTGTTGGCTGTGATCACATCGGAGGGGCACATTGAATTCATAGGTTGCTTTTGGATTGATATTACTCCGAGTGTTTTATCCAGGCTGATAAGGAAATTACTGGGTCCCCTACATAACTCTGCTATCAACAAATTTATAGATTCTTTCCTCATAACTATTACAACCTTGAGGGACATCTAGAAACCTCTGGACATGTCATGGGACAAACTCAGAGTAATGGTGAATATTGATTGATAATCAGCATGGGACAGGCAGTAACACCTGCAGCAGTTTTATTAACACAAACTGCAATAGATACCTGGAGTGCAGAGGTCTGAGGCATATTTCTTGACTAGTGCCTACTTTGACTGACCCCCCTGCAGTAACCCAGGATCAAACTAAAGCAGAGTTGAGTCAATTGGATCGAGATTGTAACACAGAACATAAAGCTGCACTAGTGGTGAAGGCTTTTTAACCGGGGAGATGTGTCGTAAAGTGTATCTGTATCACAACGCGCTCAAATTTCCCGGATTCAAAAATCTAGTAACGTAAATTTACAACCTATAAACCACTCCTACTATATTTGAAAAATTGCCAAGGGCACACCTACCGCTAAAATTTAAAATAAAGAATTTGAATTTTTCTAACGCCAAGCGTAAAAATACCACCCCCCCCCCCCTCCCCAAAACACACGCACATTCTCGACCCTTCCCAATATTTGTGACGAAAGCCGGAAAGTTTGTCCACGAACCAACTTGTTACCTCGTTGTAATAGGGGGGAGAGGAAGGGGTTACAATGAAAATCAAACCTAACTTGTGCGTTTGAAAAGAAACTTAGATAATTTATTTCGTTATAAATAACAGGGATGTCTTGAAGGGAAACGCTAATATTAGTTAATATATATCATAAAATTTTCCCTTATAATAAATTATCTGGCCTTAGAAAGTTATTTTATTAATATTTTAGTTCAGTGAACGGAGCACTATATATTAGAAAAAATTACTAAGATGAAAACGGGAACAAATGGGTAAAGGAAACCTATATAGGAAGATAGAGGACAGTTGTCCCTTTAATAACCACTTTTAATATTAAAAATTGACCCATTAATAACCAAGATATTGTATAAATAAAAATTGAGACAGACGAACAAACCCACTTATAAACTGCTCAATTTGGTTGCGTGAGAAAGTTGGAAATTTCTTGACACGCGTTTTGATTGGTTAAGGCGTAGAGTAGCTTGGGGCAATAAAATTAACATTTCGCTGGCAACAACCGCCATTTGAAATTAAAACTATCTAAAGCTGAGATCAGAGGGAAAGCCAATGTGACCAAAGCTTTCACCGTCTGGACACTAAAGGCAGTGGAAGAACCCATTAACTACCAAAGTCAAGCTTATGATATGTGATATTCTTTTTTGAGGGTAAGGCACAATAAATAACTGTATTGCTTTAATTAACATGCAGGCCACAATTGTGTTACGATAGCCAACATAGGAATGCAGTCTTCCGGAGTGAAAGAAAGGCATAAAATATTTGTTAGTGGCTTACAAATTTTGCGCATGCCAATGCAATAACCCAGAAGGGATATTGGCTTTTGCAGTGCCATAAATGTTAACTACACCAATACCTCGCTCTTTCGACAGGTTAGGGACCAGAGCTATGACGAAAGTCGAAAATCGACGAAAGTCGAAGCATAGCCTTTATTTAGCTTACAAATGCATTAGGGCCGCCAAAAAACGAAAATAACTAACTATATAACACTTGCGAATGCGTGCAACACCTAGATAAACAGAAATAAACATAAGAGTAAAGAAAATACAGTAATAAATAAAAAATACGTAAATAGCATCTTACCTTAAAATCATTCTTGAGCAAGTAGACGATGAATATATACTTGTACAGTATGTACTGTTTTGAATGTTAGTAATTTAGGGGGATTCTAGACTTAGAAAACCAGATGGAAAAAATTGAGGTGGCTCATCTTCAGTACTGGAGGATTTCAATCTAATTCTTTTAGGAGAACGGCACTTTGAAGGAGATCTAACTGGGGCTGGGGCTGATGTTGATGGCTCGGAATCTGAAGGGTTAGAGGGAGGGGTGACTGAAGTTGGTTGTGGCGGTTGCGTCTTGAAAAAGGAGAGCAAAGACGTTTACCTCATTGATGTCTTCTTCCTTTCCCTAAGAAGTTCTCTGTAACAGGCTATTTGGTGTTCTAACCCACTATTTACTTTTGAACTTCTGTCGAAATTTATTCTACGTTGAAGATCTGCTGCTTTGTGTAGCCAACTTCTTCTATACTTTTTTCAAGCTTCACTTGAAAAGCTCCTGCAGTTGCGGTATCTGCGCTAGCTGATTCTCCCTTCACTGCTATATTATGCAAATTTGACCTTTTCTTAAATTTCTCAAACCAGCCCCTGCTAGCTCAAAATGTCTCTTCTGCAGATGTCTCTCCTTGTTCAGCCTTCATTGCATTAAATAAAGTTTGTGCTTTAGCCTGGATAAGATTTTGGCTTAGAGGAATGTTGTGGCTGACTTGGTCTTCAATCCACACATTTAACACTTTCTCCATCTCACCAATTAAATTGTGCCGCTTTCTAATAAGTTTGGTATGCACTGGCGTAGCGTTTTTAATTTCCTCTAACACTTTAGCTCTGTTCTTTACAACTGTGCTAACTGTAGTGCTTGGTACACCTAGCCTGCGGCCTATTTCAGCATTTAAGATGCCTTGTTCATTAAGCTTGATTAGCTCAAGCTTTTCTTGCAAATTGAGAACCTTATGGGTTCTTTTAACTTTGTCACTACACTTAGGACCCATTATGAATATATTAAAGCAGAAAAATAAGTAGAACTGTATAAGGCCTAATCACACAAAAAAGTACTGTATGAAAACTGTACACGTGTCGTATAATCACGATATGAACACTGTCATTAGACTGTTATCACTAAAATAACTATGAACTGTTTACAGTATAATCACAAAAATAATATAGTATGAATAGTTTCGTTATTTTAATCACAAAAATAAGTAGTATTAATATGTTTAATGACAAATATAAGAGATACAATGCGGACAACTTAAAAAAAAAACAGTGCACACCGAACGATTTCTGTTCAAAGACTGAACGACGAAAGAATCAAGATGACGCGCAGTTGTGACCAAATGCGACGAAAGAGCGAAGCGAGCGACGAAATTTGGAAACGTGGTTAGAATTGAAAACCGACGAAAGCGCGAAGCGACGAAAGTCGAAGCGACGAAAGTCGAGGTATTGGTGTATTATGTAAAATCATGTAGAAAATGTTAGAACGAATTTATCCATAGGTTCCAGTGCTAGAGTAAGCACACCCTATCTATTGTATGAACGACAAGCCCTGTATAGGATGTTGTAAAGAGATATTAAGGGATCACAAGCTATGTATTGCACCCGCCTATCTATTGTATGGAAGAGACTTCTTGGAGGAGGAAATAAGAGCTATGTACTATCACTGAAAAAGAATGTTTACACAGCAGTGGTGTTAAACAATGGCAGATACAGATTGGTTTAATGATCAGCACACATAACTGATCAGGGTGAGTTGTCTCCATGTTTGTGTGTGGAATTAAATATTAGATGAGATCTACATGGGGAGGGCATTTTCCTCTTATTACAGGCTATATACCAGCATACCTAGTGGTGGCAGGAAACCTGGTGAGGTATGAAAGTTTGGGAGGAACGCTCAGCCTTGGTGCCGCAGCTACCCCACGCCTTCAGCTCAAAAGCTAGTTAATGTATAAAGAACCCAAGGGCCAACAGTTGTCACCAGTTTCTAAGATAAGTCCGTTATACCGGCACTGATAGTGTTACATCAATAATTCCACCACAACCATAATAATAATAAAGAATAAACTCACTTGATATGATGAAGAAGACAATCTGTTCAACATATTAACAGTGATACGTACAAGCAGATAGACAGATCAGAGGGTGATATTCTTACAGTGATCTTTATTCATAGAAACAAGATATTTGGACAGAGTTCCAGTTATTTATTTTAAATAATGTATATAAACAAATTTATTGAGTTTAACAATCCCTGTCCCAGAAAACTTGAGGTACAGGGACATTAAATTGTAAGATACTTACCTAAACTTTAACCAAAGTCTTACTCACTTTAATTTTATTGAGTTACAGTTCTGTTTATATGTTATTTCATCATTATATTAAATACATTACCCTAGACACACTCAGCAACACATCATCACAGAGCCTATTTCACACAGATTGAGATCTGAGAGGTGGCGGATAGGGACTCTGAGAATTATCATCATCAACAATTAGACTCAGGGAACTTACACAGCTTGACCTAAATCTGTTTACCCCTAATTTATAACACCAGTAACCTCTTTTACCACAGAGATATTGCATAACATTCCATAGAAACTAGCAAGTGTAGACGTATGAAACTGCACCCTTTTCGCCATGTGGCTAGCTGGCGCCGCTAGTGATAACCGTGAGGTTACCCCTACCTTATTCACAGTGGGCTTAACTACCTGTCATGCCTGTGAGTTGAACCCACTGTTTCTTCCAGTACAGTCTTGTTATCGTTTACTGCTTTAACTCTCGTTATCATTGTTTTCTCCCTATGTATTTTCAGACTCACTTGTTGGGATCTGTCATCGAGTATTTTCATTTCGTCTCTCATCTGATCACGGTTTTGGGACAGAAGTGCCAGGTCGTCGGAAAAATCTAGATTGTCAAGCTGTTTAGTCAATAGTCTAGATTGTCAAGCTGTTTAGTCAATAGTCTAGATTGTCAAGCTGTTTAGTCAAGAGTACCCAGGATTCCATTTCTGGTGGCTGAAGTAAAAGTTTTCATAACCCAATCTATAGCCAATAGAAGAGAAGCTGTGGCAAGGTGCATATCTGTCGTACTCCAGGTCGTATTCTAAACAGTTCTGTAAGTTGTTCTTCATGAAGAACTCTGCGTGTGATGTCTTCAAATGTTTTCTTTATTAAGTTAATGATCTTTGGGACTCCATAATACATCAGTTTCCAAAGTGATTCTGTGGCTAAGCTGTCAAATGCCTTTTCATAGTCCACAAATCCAAAGTACAGCGGCGAATTCCATTCCAGACTCTGTTCAACTATTATTCTTAATTGGCTATTTGGTCTATACAGGATTTGTTTGCCTAAAAACTTCTAGTTTATCTTTCAGCTGTCTCACTCTTTCAATACCTCCAAGATGTTTCTGTTTAATATGTTTCCTGGTACTAATAGTGAAAATGATTCCGCTGTATTTGTTACACTACTGAATCTCTCCCTTCTAAGGTAACTTAACCAGCTATCATTCGTTCCATTCTTCTGGTATTTCCTCTCTCTCCCAGACTTTACCAAGTAATTTGTATAATATCTCTGTAGCGTTGTCAGTATCTGCTTTGGCAGCTGGAATGTCACCTCGACCAGCTGCTTTTCCATCTTTTAGAAGCTTATGACTTTCTTTTTCTCCTTCCTGTGTAGTTTGACGGTGTGGCCAGAAAGGTGTAACTTTAGACTGAGTAATTAGTTGTCGATCTAGTCTACGGTGTATATTTGCGCTCATGCTGGCATTCTCACGCGGGAATGGGCGATCTAAACGAAACACACCTTTGCCATCCGTGAAGAAGACAGATGTGTGAGACGCAGAAGATATAATTTGAGACAGCCCTCGGTTGTGAGACATCCTGCCGCTGTCTGACACCAGAGGAAAACACCTTGTTGAGTATGAAACCATGAGGTGTGACTCCAGGCAAGAGATATGCTGGTAATGTAACGACCAGTGGGCGGAACTTGAATTGTGGGCGTCTAGGAAGATAAACTTTACTAAGATGTGATCTCATGTTATCCATACTGAGCATATGACTCCTGATTTGCTCCCTAGAGGGATGGGTGGAGCTTTCCCTGACATTTTGACGTGGCTATCATGTGGTACAGGAGTGGAGATGTAGATTTAAACTGAGACAGTGAGAGAGTCGAGTGGATAGCTGAGAAATAGCCAGATCGTCTTCTTGCACAAAACGCGCACTCGAACGATAACCAAGTGAGGTTTGGGCTTTTGCATAGTTGCGTCTGTGCTAAGAGAGCTAACGACATAGAGGTATGCTTGCATTTGAGTACATTTTTATAATAATTTAGATTTAGTAATATTAGACGTTTCAGGTTTGGGATTTATTGCTGTTTAGAGTTTGTCTATCTATAACAGTTTGATAGAAGCTGATTGGCGATTTATGTGTTGTTAAGTGTAATTTCACGTATACCTCCTAGCTATTTTCAACCGTGAGACTGTATGTTAAATGTGTAAAGAACTAAGTGATTTTATTAGAGGAATTCTAGTGTCGCATTGCGCTGTATACAAGTGTGTACTTATTACCATTATTATTATTATTTGTGTAGTGTTACGTAATGGTTATATTGCATTCTTGTGAGCCGTAAGTGTGGTTAATTTTACATCAGTGATTATTGTGAGAGAAAGATTTGCTCCGTGAGCAGCCTATGCCTATTACATTTAGTATATAGCTGTAAGAATAGAGTATATATATATATATATATATATATATATATATATATATATATATATATATATATATATATATATATATATATATATATATATTCATGTCGTAGATTTGCGAAAGAGGAATTAAGACATAGATTGGTCCGTCTGAATAGATTAGAACAGGTGATATCTCAGGAGAGGTAACGTAAAGAAAATAGTTTTTCACGAGTGAGATGGTGGAAAATAATAGATTTCTCTCTCTTTCAGCCTATCTCTACAACAGATCTAGATGGGTCAGACAGTCTAATATAATATATATTAATATATATATATCTCCACTCACATACACACACACACATAAGTGACGACAGTTAGACGCACCGTCGTGAAAACTACAACAATGGAATATCGATATTTGGGAACGAGCTGACCGACACACTAGAATAAGTTTCTGTAAATTTTATTATCATAAGAATTTCACAACACAGTAAATAACTTTAGACTATCAAATCAATATAAAAATACACATAGGTTAAAGCATTACTAACAGAATATTAGACTCATAAGTGTAATCCTTTCCCCCTCTGTTTCGCCCACAATCCTGGTAGAAGAAAAGTGATAGCCCCCAAAGAGTCACAGATATATATACTATGGTCTAGGATTTCCCTCTATAGTTGAGAACAGAGTAGAAATATTAATCTGTTCTAAGAGGAAAGAAAAAAACCCATTAAATACACAACTAGCATATAAGAAATACAAAGTGGGTGAAATTTGTTATACAATAAAGGAGTCACTCATTCCTGCTCTCATTCTATTCATACAACAATGGCCACTGACAATCTTTCTACTTACAGACTGGATTTTTCCTTTTATTCTGGAACAATCGTTGGGACATTCACACATACAGCAGCGCCAGTTATTTTTCGCCAAGAGGACCCCAGCTCCTCAAAAGACAGAATCAAATCCACTGTTCCGTGGAGCGTCCCCTTGGTTATTATTATTTGGATTACTGCTTATGTCACTAGGAAAAATCAGTTCAGGTAAGAGATGCCACAAAGCTAACAGTGTCAGAATCTTGAGGTTTCCAGTACTTTAGGAAACATCAGGTTGGTGCTTCACTCCGCATAAACAATTGATTGTCACACCACAACTTGATCAAAAACTGTCGGAAATGTTATTGATTATAATTATATGATTATAAGGGCTGAGTGTACTTGAGATTATTGGGAAGAATTATAATCTGGCTCGATAGGCCTAGTTACTTCATTTGGTCTTAAAGTTCGTGAAAAATGGGTAGTCTGTTTCTTTCTGGATGCAAACGCAATGCCAGACAGATAGTAACTTGTAACCCCCACGTATTTAAAGACTTAAAATATTTCTTCTGTGTTTTATTCTCATAAGTACTGAATAAAACCGCTGGTAGGTGTTGGGCTGACCCAGATACTCTATAAAGAAATAGAAACATACAGAATACTAAGTCATAATATATACACACATCCTATCCTACCCTTATTAGTAAAACGAAGTGTATGTTAATATCAACCAGACAAAAACTACAAAACTCGCAGAAAACAACTCTTCAGCTCTACATCGGAACATCACTAATTGAAAACGCAAATGAACATAAAACTCTAGGTCTAACTGTTGACCAGCACCTAAGTTGGAACTCACATGTAAGTGCACTCACAAAGCTAACGGCACAAAAAGTTTACCAATTAGCCAAAATTAAACACTTCCTGGATGAGGGGGCAAGGAAAATGTTCTACACATCTCACATACAAACATACCTAGACTATTGTTCCACAATCTGGGATGGTTGTTCCATATCCGACACAAAAAGGCTTCATTCATTTCAAAAACGTGCAGTGCGCCTAGTTGCTGATGAACACCAAACACATTGTATAGATCTATATAACTATCTTAAAATATTACCCCTTAGAAAGCACTTCCTATTTAACAAAGCTAAATTCGCTCACAAAATCTTGTCACAAAATGTTCCAACGTATCTGTGGCCACTTTTAAAATTCAATGAAAAACGTAGTCAGCGCTTAAACCAGTTAGAGGTACCCAAGCCGAGGCTAGATTTGTACAAGAAGAGCTTGGCTTACTCAGCTGCTCATCTTTGGAACAATCTTCCACATGACCTGAAAAACATGCACAGTCCCTACTCATATAATCGTAGGCTGTTCAAATACATTATGAGTGCGGATTATATGCCGCCCTAAGGGATTATGTTTCGAATTATTATTATCTAATATACTGTATGGAGGGTCTGATGATCTAGTTTTTTATTTTAATATACCTTACTTCTTAATTGTAATCAGATACTGTAAATGTATGCTTTTATACTATTTATAATGTTGCATCGCCGTTAAACTAATACCTTAAGTATGTTGGAGAATGTCTGGATACATAGCAATAAAGATGAGTAAGAGGAAGGGCAAAATGCAAGACGGGCCTATATGTACGATTCTCATCTATCAGTCAATACCCTTTACCTCCCTAAGGAGCATAGGTCATAAAACTGGATCTCGTGTAGTGGAGGCGTCGACAATTCACTCCCTGTGGCAGTATCTGCTTGGGACTCAAAGTTGCTCACCTGTGAGAACATTTTCCGCATGCGCTGACAACACATGAAGTCCCAGCTAATTCAGCAGATTTCCAAAATGTCACGAGTTCTTATTATATGCCACCATTATCTGATTACGTTTCAAATTATGTCTTATTTACTGTATGAATGGTTTAGATTGTGTTTGTTATTTTTTTTTTTTTTTAGTTTTTTTTTAGTTTTTTTTTTTTAAAGGTATTAATTTTTGTTAATGTATTTTAATTAATAATTACCCCCCCCCCCCCTTAAATTTGATTATGTCTGGATGTTACAAATGTATGTTATTATTTTACCTCGATAATGTTGTATGCTTAAATAATGCTAAAAATGCATGTGCTATTGAAAGGAAACGGCATGAAACGTAAGCGAAAGGAAGGGCAGAATGTTAGACTTGCCTTCGTGCCCAATTCTCAACCCTTTGAAAATAAAGTTCGTTCGTTCGTTCGTTCGCGTAAAATGTAATATTCACTTCGATTATTAACTTTAAGTTAGAAACTATAAGCTTAGAGTTTGTCTCATCGTTTAAAACTCCCGTGAAATATATTCTAGTCCTTGGAAAAAATCAATCATCATGAATTAGAAATATATATAAATATATTTCGTCAATACTCAATGATGAATCAGTGCATTTACTAGTTAGTTAAAATATTCTCGGACTGGTTACTAGCAATTTAATTAAATTTATTAATAGCCGAATGAGTTCAGCTAGAAATTATAAGTTATTTTGATATCCACTGTAACACCGTACTTAGAGAAAATATAACTGACTTTCATTTAAATCGCTCTACACATAAATCTAGTAAAGATATATAGGCGATTTACCACTTAAATCACTCACAATTACTATCAATATATTTACCTCAACACAGCCTACTAAGACTATTTCCTCCAACGAAACTGAGAAATTCTACTTAAATAAAGTGATTTCTAGAACGCAGCTAGTAGTCTAGAGAACTGCGAGGCACTGGAATGGATTTGAGTTTGATTTCTTGAGTATATATATCTCTCTGCAACCAAAGAAAGATATTACGTCTAAAACCCGAAAACGGACTCATTCTTCCAGATGTAGCACCTTCTTCCATATTTACATATTTCCTATCTCATTCTACGAAATGAAAGGAATGAAGCCGAAACAGGCTCTCAAATCTAGCGGACAGTCTCTCTTTGATCTTGCGTAACATGATTTTCCAGACCGTGCAAGAGATTTCTGCTCGTCGAGAATTCACACTATTACTGCCCTGCAGACTATGGTCATAAACGAAATACACGCACGCTCGTCTTTCATCTCAAATCCCTTATATCACTTGTCTAGAACGAGTTAACACGATTCGATCTCTGGCGTTTAAATGTAACGTGAAACCGACTCGCGTTACTCATTACGTCTGCTCGTAAAGCTACATCAAAGAAAATGCAATTAAATGCTTGCTAACTTAGAAAAGAAATGACAAAGGTTTGAATGGGAGAGTTAAGTCCCGACGGGCGTGGATGACGAGACGTAGAAGAAGAAAATAAAGACAAAAAGAAAGATATATGAAATCGATAACATAATCTCTGCCACAATATATATATATATATATATATATATATATATATATATATATATATATATATATATATATATATATTTATATCTGTTTGTTCTTTAGAGCAGCTAAGCCTCTAAGATACTGATCAAATGTGGTCATTTAGACCAGTGAGTTGTATATAATATTTCATCATAGATAGAAATGCTTCATTTAAGTTTTCTCTCGCGTGATGATGTAGTTAGTATTTAGTATGAGTAGGAAGGCATTATTGTTGACTTAAATATGTTTATTGCATGAACACACACACACACACATACATGGTCATTTAAGTGCATGTACTTGCATATTTTCACACATATGTATGTATTATTACGTAGATGATGTTTGTCCATTAGTACGATGCTAGTTTATTTTGTTTCATTTTATTTCAGAGTCCAGCAGTCTGTGCTGGGTTATTATATCGTGTTACCTAAATAGCTGGGTTATACGGTGTTGCTTAGGAAATGCTTTCAAAGTAAAATTGTGGACAACATTGTTTGCTGTATGATTCATACGCTACCTGATAGGGTTTCATTAATAAAAGTGGGACCCCTGTCATCAAGAGAGTTTTTCTGTGACTGCGGAACGTGTGTGAAAGTAGGCCAGAGAGAGTGACGACAACATTACACATGAATTCTTATTCTTCTTCACACATCGTCTTGGCACTGTCACAGTAGGTAGGTATAAGATAGTTGATTTGTAGCTGTTCTTCTGCTGGCTCGATTTCTGGCGGATCTTATTAACATGGCTTATTTAGAAGTTCTTTTAAATGTACTGTCCACCTATTCACTTTCTCTTGAGTATTGCTAAGTAATTTTCCATCCTTGACTTTGATGAGATCATTTGATTGCTTGTATTTCTCTGTTAGTTTCCTTGTGCTGTTGCTTATAAGACTCTATTATTTCCTTTGGCTGCAGCTTCCTCTGCCTCTATTGCCAAATCTTCAGTATATTTACTCAGGTTTCTTTTGATTATCTTCTTACTGTACCTCATTGTTCGCTTCTGTTTACACTTCCTGATCTTGACTTTGGAAATTCTTGTTTTGCTTCTGTTTAAATCTGCTGTCACGTTTTCTTTTCTGCCGTTTATTTTATTGATTATTTCTGCCATTATCCATGCTTTGTGCTGAAGTTTGCTTTTCCCTGGTACTTCTTCGCTTGTTTTATTCCATATACCTTGTAGTTCTGATCTGTTGCCAGTGAACTTCTGCATTTGATTTAACATGCAGCTGTTGGAGTACTGGGCTTTTGTTTGATACTATGACTGCAATTGTTCTCTTGTTTCTTTATTTCTTAGATACCCTAAATTAAAAACTTTTTAATAGCAGCTAGAGTTACCATGTCGTTAAATGCAAAAAAAGGAGGGCACTATATTTTTTATCATTAAAAGGAAGACACTGAAATGAAAAAGTGGGACAAGTAAGATATATATATATATATATATATGTATATATATGTATATATATATATATATATATATATATATATATATATAATATATATATATATATATATATATATATATATAAATATTATATAATACGTAATTTGTTTAATTATATATTATATATAGTCAGAGTTTAATTTATTCAAAGTTACAAATCACCTATCGAATCAACTTGATTTTGGGATCAGTGATATATTTCTGAAAATATAAATATTCTTTAGCAAAGGTATAAAATAATAATAATAGCCCTTTCAGTCATAACTATCTATGGAAATACGCCCCTGAGGTGACAGCCCTCAGCTGCTTATTTGCCTGGTGTGTCTTTGGACGTTTTCTCCTCTCTTCTACTTGCCCTGAGAGCTTCTTTTTGCCCAATCTGAGGTGGTACCGTAGATAGTATCGCTACATGGTGAGACCGGCATCTTTATCTTCCCAGGTTGTTGGATTTATGTCCAAAGCCCTCATGTCTCTCTTGCACACATCTTTGAACCTCAGCTGTGGTCGCTCAACGGTTCAGTTGTCCGTAGAAGACATCTATCGGGATGCGACCATCTTCCATGCGGCGGACATGGCCAAGCCAGCGTAGTCCGCTATGTCTAAGCAGTGTATGCATGCTTTGAAGACCAGCACATGACAACACAACATTTGTCGACATTCGTCCTTCCATGAAATACCGTTGATGTGGCGCAAACACCTTAGATGGAAGGTACTGAGACTTCTTTCTTACTTAGCATAGGCTACCCATATTTCGAAACCCGAAGCTAGATTACTTCTTAAATACACGTAGAAACACACTATTACATTTGTAGCATGATAAACAATGCCTTACCTTTCTCAATATAAGGAGATATATTGTCCAATCAAAATCAACGCACTATCTTGTGTGTGTCATGAACGATTTTCAAATGACGTGATGGCAGAAGGCAATTGTGTGTTAACGGTACCACGGACTTACGTGAATTGCAAACGAATAGAGTGTAGGAAAGAAATCGAATCTATTGCATTTTATGCATTTATATTCAAAAGGAATAGTTGTTATGTGCCTGATTTCCAGAGATATTCGAGGTAAAGTAAACCAGCAGGTTAAAAGTTATTGTGAAAATGGTCTTCCAAAAATTGCTTTAAATCGTAGACAAAACTAATTAAGGAAAACCAGAGATGCAAAAGAAGCTATAAAGATCGTCCCAATAACAGGAGATATAGATGAAAGTAATAGATGCCAGGGTTGAGAAGAACGAATATGTTTTCTGAACAAAACTAACACACTCACTCGAGTCTGCTCACAAAAACGCAGAAATACACAATCTGAGAAACTGTAACTGCGTATAGCCCTCCGATACGGTCGCGATCTCTCTATAAAAATGCCAGCAGCGGACTTTTCAAACAGAAGACAGATAGGCTGAAGGAAAGAGACGCTTGCTAAGGCTATAAATGTTGTATTATGACATAAGACCAGGAAGATCACTGGCCGTCTTCTTCAGCAAGTCACCGTGATTGTACATGACTTGATACTATTAATGTAAAATGTTTCCTTTGTCAATGGAAGTGTCAACCGGTGGTTTGAAAGTTATTTATCCATGAAGGGGGTACCAACCAAATTGAGAACGTTAACTAATTGTTTAGTTACCATGCTGATATCTGATGATATTGCAAATGTTAGAGTAGGGACAGAAAGAGACTATTAGATGCTGAGTTGGACAAATTTATATTGTTCCAGGGTTTCATCTACGATTCAAAGTAAGCCCAGGTGATCAAATACCTGACCATAAGTTCTGCATTGAGGCCATATCTACTGAGTGCCTACACAGAAATATATTACAAGAAGCAGAATCGTGACTTGGCAGTGGAAGCTGGCATTGTATACTTCAGTCAGCCTGTTACCAGCAATCCCAGATAAGCAAATTTGTCTGGGGCATTTGATATCGCAAACAATCCAACTCTCAATTTCCAAAAATGTATTGTGTCAGACAGTGATGAATACAAACGTTCTAACAACCTGTACCCTTTTCTAAGAGCAAGAAATACTTGACACTTTTCCAGCTTGACTCATATAAATAATTGTGGGATAACACAGACTCAATTATATTTGTAAAATAATTGTTGTAAATATTTGCATTATCATTTTGAGTTGATTATTCCTGTGTCTAAAAGAATAACAAAGATACAGGAAAATAAATTTAAAAAAAAATATGTTAAATTGAAAACTTAACCAGTGACTTGTTTAATCATTTTTTATTAGTAATAGGTGTAGTTGTTGTCCTGTTTTTACACTTCATGACATTGCATATACTCTTGACACTTGCTAGACAACAAACACACACCATTACACTTCAGTAGGGGAAGATATATGATCGGGTGAGGTCATTGGTGGTAGCAGCCAGGTTCCCTGTAAACTTATCTGAATGTAATAAACTTCAGAGGTTTGCACAGCTGACCTCACACCTGATACACTTAATAATATATAATTCAATAATAACACCTAATCCACCACATAAATTGGGACGCTCTTCCAGGATTTAAAGTTTTCTTAGTACCCTACATATTTGAGTCACTAGGTCCCAGCATTTGTATAATATAAAAGTAAAAATAATTTGAGAGGGGTTTGAGATATCATTGCCCTTTGTCTAGTTGGTTAATTAGTTTAAGGTAGTGGATAGCATTTCATATTGTTAACTGTAAAATGGCTGATATGGCAAAATACAGATCTGCTGCTGTGCAGACTGCAAAGGAAATGAATTTAGATGGTCAAGCTCTGATTCAGTATGTGACATCAGAGTGCGATAAGTATATGGAAAGGGAAGATAAGAGATTAGCTGAAGAGAAGAGAATTATGTTAGAAGATGCTGGGGAACTTAAGAGATTAGAGGCTGATAGCCAGGCTGAGATCAAGAGGCTGCAGTTAGAGGAGAGGAAACTTGAGGCGGAGAAGGAAAAAGAAGAAAGGAGATTGGAGGCTGCAAAAGAGGAGAAAAGATTACAGCTTGAGGCTGAAGCTAAGAGACTTGAGGCTGAGAGAGAAGATAAAAGACTCCAAAGGGAACATGAACTACGACTAAGGGAGTTGGAGTTACAAGGCCATGCACCTGATAATGGAAGTAGCCCATCCACCTCCGACTCTGCTGCAAGCCAGGTTGCCTCAAACTCAGCCATGGGGTTCCATTTGGACCCATTTGTGGAAAAAGATGATGATATTGAATCTTTTTTATCTAGATTTGAAAGATTAGCTACCATGTATGGGTTAGAGAAAGAAAGATTGAGTATGACGGTATCTCAGGGGCTTAGTTGAACCTCTTATGAGGTATTCGCCAAACTGAGCAAAGATGATCAAGATGACTACGACATTCTTAAGCAAGCTCTTCTAGTTAGATATGAGAAGAATAGTGAATTTCACAGAAAGAAATTTAGGAATGCCAAACTGTTGACTGGAGAGACTTACCACGTTCTCTGCACGCCTGGATACGTACCTGGAGAAATGGACTGCTCTGGGGAAAACCCAAGATTTAAGGGAAATGATTATGACTGAGCAGTTGAGAGAGTCCACGGCTCCAGACCTGAGAAAATTTGTCACGGAACAGGGTGCTGAGAGGCTGGGGAGATCTTAAATGTGGCTGAGCGATATCAGGCAGCCCAGTCTGAGATAGCAAGTATGAAGAAGAAGCGTATAGACCATAATAAAGCTCCACAAAACCAAAACCAACCTAACTATGAATATAGGGATAATTTTAATAAGGGTAAAGCCTATTATGATAAGCCCAAGTTTGACCAACGTGATAGAAACCCGCATTTCAGTGAAAGGAGACCCTACAAACCAGAAGGGAAATATTGTAAAATTTGTAGAATGAACAATCATAATACTATTGACTGTGGTAGGAAAGTTCCTCCATATCACGCGGCATGCATGATAACAGTAGACAAGGGGAAGAAGAAACTGACAGAGGATCATATTAATCTTCAACATCCCCCCATCTGTGAAGAAGTGACATGTAATGGTGCCAAGGTCAGGTGCCTTTACGATTCAGGTTTTGGAATATGACTCAGTTGTGAGTGCAACCCTAGTGCACCTTGAACAGTATACCACAGAGAAAGTGGAGATACAAGGGGCCGTAAAGGGAATAGCCACCATAACACTTCCCGTCACCGTGATCAATGTAGAGATAAGGTATGTGGAAGGAGTGATCAGAGCAGCCGTGTGTGACGACCCTAATTACCCGCTGGTGTTAGGAAGTAAATATGTTTTTCTAGGAAGCCCTGTAAAACCTGTGGTAATGGCCACGCTTCAGGTTAGGTCGACCCCTAGTAGAACGGCGGAAGAACCACCACTAATTTCTTCTCATAAGCAGATGAGAAAAGCCGAGGCAAAGGACAAATCATTAAAACCTTGCTTTGGCAAATTGCCAACAAGCCATGCACACCCTAAGAAAGGACAATTTTATATGAAGGAGGGACTGCTCTTCAGGAAAGCTAGAGCAGGATCCAAAGAACAGGGACAGTTGGTACTTCCAACTTCCTACAGGGAAAAAGTGATGGCACAAGCTCATGTTGTACCAGACGGTGAACACCAGAGGAGTGGAACCACACGTCAAAGGACATCTGAAAATTTTTACTGGACCCAAGTAGCTGCTGATATTGCACAATTTGTGGGGGCCTGTGAAAAATGTAGCAAGGTACATTCTCCAAGTTGGGAATATAATAATCAGATGCCAGCCAAGCATTCTGAAAAATATGGGCCTAAAAATAATAAGGAAAATAAAAATAATAAGGTAGACATAGAGGATAGGTATTCACCTTCCCACCAACAGTCTTCCCCAAAAATATTTAGATTCGCTACTCTGCGGATGGCTCCCAGAGAAAATATAAACAAAGACCAGTCACCCCCTGCTCAATTTGAAGCAGCATGCAGGGAACTGGCTCAAATAAGCATTGAAGATAATCCGCCAGATTTGACCACGAAACAAAATGTTAACAGAAGAAAAGTGGGGAGTGGACGAGTGAGCAATTGGGAAAATGCTCACAGCGCTTCACAATATGGCTATTAATTTAGCATTATAAGGGCACTGGGGACACTGGTAGTCACCCGAACCTACACCGTCCAAGGGGAAGTATTGTACGGACCCTGGATGGAGATCACCCACATATTATAGCAATGCTAAGGGCGAATTGATTTCTGATGCAGAAAACTCATTTCCCCACATTATATATTATTTCACCACATTGTCGTTAGGCGGAGAATATAGTTGGTGAATATGGCCTCCATTTGAGTGGCACATTATAGAATCATAGATGAATATTATTAGAGGGTGTTTCCTAATACAAATCAAGCCTGCGATCAGACCAATAGTTGGCTATGATCATTTCGGAGGAGCAGATTGTCTCCCTTGTTGCCTTTTTGAATTGAGGATATTCCGAGAGTTTTATCCAGGCTGATAAGAGGATTATTGGATCCCCTACACAACTCTGCCATCACCATATAGATTATCCCCTCATAACTATTGCAATCTTGAGGGACATCTTATAACCTCTAGACATGTCATGGGACAGATTCAGTGAAGAGGAATGGTGAAAACTGATTTATATCAGCATAGGACAGACAGTAATATCTGCAGCTGAAATAGATTCTTGGATTGCAGAGGTCAGGAGCAGATTTCTTGAGTCGTGCTTACTTTGAATGACCCGACTGCAGAAATCCATGATCACTTTAAGGCAGAGAAAAGCAGAGTTGATCGTGGTTGTCATACAGATATTGAAAGTTGCATTACCATTGCAAGCTTTTCTAATGGGGGAGATTATGTCGTTAAATACGATCTGTATGTACAACATGCTCACATATGTTCTCGCTACATTAAGTAGAATTGTACTAAAATACTAATAAATAAACCTGCCCGTGTGTTCTTGACGAACTGCGTCTTCTACGCTAGTCGAACCCTCGAATGTATGCTGTAGAAATGCTAGTTAATTATCTCGCTAGCAAAGCCACTCGATTTTATTACCGCTTGCTTAAAACTAACGTCACAGTTCAAGCTTAGCCTTCAGGCAAGAGAGAGAGAGAAGAAAACGGGTAAAAGAATACACGAAGGCATACAATTGAGAGACAAATGTGGTGGCATGTCGAACGCGAGGTCGCAGTTTGCAGAACCCCTCTTTTTTTATCGACACGCGTTCTTAGATTATATTCATACTGATGGACTCGTTCGCTGATAGAAACACACACACAAATCGCATTTTTAGCTAAAAAGTAGGGCTAAAGTAGTGTTCGACGAACGTGTTGTTAAAAATTTTGTAACGTATTACAAGCGATGCTTCGTTCTGTAGGAGAGCGATAGCTAAAAATAAAAGGAAAAATTTCGATTAACGTGAGATTTAAAAAAAAAATATATAGTACTGAATGGAGAAATGAGACGGAGTGTCACTAGTCCGTGTTTACTAATTTGAATAGGAGAGATAGGAAATATTTTTTTGAAACATTGTAGAAATAAAACGATACTAGGCATTAGAAATAAATACAAGAATAAAATAATGTAATGACTATGTGATAGATAACAACAGGATCAATAAGTATGTATCAGAATTTAAAACTATTAAGAAATAAAGAAGTTGGACAGCACAGAAGACCGATAGACGAATGGACTTGAAAATCTTTCTCAGTTTGCCCGTAGGTGGGGGTAGAGGGGAAGGAGTCCTAATTTTGAATATTTGAGGTCAGTTTTTGAAAAAAGAACGCTAGACGCCAAACGGTCCCTGATTGGCTGTGGTGTAATATACTAACGGTTGAATAAAATCAACTAGTAGTTAGTATTTGGTGCCACTTGTTAACAAAATTGCATACACTAAAGAAGTTGTTTTAAGACAAGGAAGGAGTACTTACTTGTTTGCTATTTCTGCACTAGCAGCGATTTGGATTATGCCATATATCGCAATATTCAACTGTTTAATGTGTAAATTTCTTTGATGCGGTAAGAATGAAAACCTTTATATTGTCATTTTTATCATTATTATGTATGCATTATTGAATCTGTATGAACCTTATGGGGGAAAACGTTTATCTAGAGGGAAGTCAACATCAAACTCTGTGTTGTTTCACAGCGTTGTTAGGAAATGTATTAACCTGTTGTAGAAAAGCCAGACAGGCTTTTTGCCAAATGGGGAGAAAAGAAAATTAAATATTTATGATGAAAAAAATGTTGTATTATGACATAAGACCAGGAAGATCACTGGCCGTCTTCTTCAGCAAGTCACCGTGATTGTACATGACTTGATACTATTAATGTAAAATGTTTCCTTTGTCAAGGAAAGTGTCAACCGGTGGTTTGAAAGTTATTTATCCATGAAGGGGGTACCAACCAAATTGAGAACGTTAACTAATTGTTTAGTTACCATGCTGATGTCTGATGATATTGCAAATGTTAGAGTAGGGAAAGAGAGAGACTATTAGATGCTGAGTTGGACAAATTTATATTGTTCCAGGGTTTCATCTACGATTCAAAGTAAGCCCAGGTGATCAAATACCTGACCATAAGTTCTGCATTGAGGCCATATCTACTGAGTGCCTACACAGAAATATATTACAAGAAGCAGAATCGTGACTTGGCAGTGGAAGCTGGCATTGTATACTTCAGTCAGCCTGTTACCAGCAATCCCAGATAAGCAAATTTGTCTGGGGCATTTGATATCGCAAACAATCCAACTCTCAATTTCCAAAAATGTATTGTGTCAGACAGTGATGAATACAAACGTTCTAACAACCTGTACCCTTTTCTAGGAGCAAGAAATACTTGACACTTTTCTAGCTTGACTCATATAAATAATTGTGGGATAACACAGACTCAATTATATTTGTAAAATAATTGTTGTAAATATTTGCATTATCATTTTGAGTTGATTATTCCTGTGTCTAAAAGAATAACAAAGATACAGGAAAATAAATTATTAAAAAAATATGTTAAATTGAAAACTTAACCAGTGACTTGTTTAATCATTGTTTATTAGTAATAGGTGTAGTTGTTGTCCTGTTTTTACACTTCATGACATTGCATATACTCTTGACACTTGCTAGACAACATACACACACCATTACACTTCAGTAGGGGAAGATATATGATCGGGTGAGGTCATTGGTGATAGCAGCCAGGTTCCCTATAAACTTATCTGAATGTAATAAACTTCAGGGGCTTGCACAGCTGACCTCACACCTGATACACTTAATAATATATAATTCATTAATAACACCTAATCCACCACAATAAATAATTTGTTTTATTGCAGATTGTTGTGATAGAATGAAAATATGTATAAGGATCAGACCAGAGGACTGAACTGAAATTAAGTGGTGGATGTATAAAGGAATTCGATGCATACCAACGTTTATCAGGAATGTCAATAGGAGTGTTCAATTAAAAGTTATTATACTGTAATAATGGACTTGGCACTCCAGAATGTGAAAGGCGAAGGCAGCATCATGATTACGTTGCAAATGTATTAGATTTTATTCATGTATTATTTTAGAAGGTTGTATGCAGATAGACACCTGTCTTGTCTCGTTATCCTGATCAGAACTGATCCATGCATCATTCACATACATGCACACATTCTGAAAACTTTCATTCATGGACACGTAGGCTTGTGGAACCTATGACCAATGGTTAGCCACTTGCCACATATTGTCTCCAGGTTCATTCATGTCATACTCCAGTAAGAGGTCTAGAATCTTAGATCAGTAGTGCCTTCCTGGACCAACTCAAGAGCATCATATATTGCTATATATATATATTCAAGTACTCTGCCTCATCTGTGCTTGGTGGCCTTGTACAAGACCTGCAACTAATACTGCTGTGTAGTATTACTAAAAGACATTCACAGAACTTAATGATAAGTATTTAATGTGGAAAATTAATGCAGCCATTGTGAGTGGTCACAGCAAATTAACTGATTGTGTCATGATGAACACATTGTTTTGAGATGATAGGCAAGACAAGAGACAGTTTAGTTAAAAAAGAAAATTTGGTTGAACATTCTATTATATTTTGAAGATTCCAGAGAGGACTTTCGTTTAGTTAATAATTTAAACTCAACTATTGAGTAATTTTGTAATTAATCTGTACTCATTCAATTTTCAACATTCGCAATTTGCACAAGAATAATAAATGATTCAGTAATTTTATATTGTTGCATTTTAAGTTTTACTGAATTGTTTATTATCATAGGTTAGTTACTAGTGAAGGTGGCATCTTATGTTCTAACTTTAAACTGATTATTATCTGAAGTAGAGACCTTCACAGCCGTGACTATCCTGTGATACCAGTGCTCTTCTCTGACACTGGGGATATATTCGTTTCTGACAGAATTCTTGTCTGTTCTATCTGTAACTACTACTGACAACTATACTCATAACAACCTTTCGCTACAACCTTCTGCATTAGTCCCAGTTCCCCATAACATTTTGTTGCAATTATCCCAAGTACATGTATTTTTTTAATGAGATAAGTATGTCAACATGTTGTCCTTACTATTCATTACAGTGTCCTCCCTTGTCCACCTTTTCATTACAAGAAATCGAGTTCAGTCCTCCTTTTTTGTGGTTAACGATGTGGTAACCCTAAGCTATGTCCTGTTGTATATTTCTTGAGCTTCATCTTTATTTTGGCTAACAGAAGATGGAAATCTGATGCCACATCTGCTCCTCATGCAATGGTGACCTAAACTTCTTCTTTTATGCATAAATGGTCAGTCTGATTTTCTGTTCTATGGTCTGGCGAAATTCGTATTTGTTTGGTGCATTCTTTTATATGGAAACATGCCTCCTCCGATATCCAGTTGATTTGAATCACGAACGTTTGTGGGTGATTCCCCATTTTCATTTATTGTTCCTAGTCCGTGTTTTCCCATGATTTCTTCAAAGCCGCTATTGTCTGTACCTATGTTAACAATAGGTCACCCATCAAAATTGTGATGTCTTTTCTTCTCAATGTATCTATAATATTTTTAGTTGATGCAGAATTCCCATTCGCGGATTTTTATTTATCGTAGGCTGGGGCATAACACTGGATGATATTGACATCTTAGCTGTTTTGAATGTTCCTGTTATAATTCTGGGTAGCCTTCCCCATGCCCAACCTTCCTCAGTCGCTTTTTAATACATGCGTCGTAGGTTACAATGTTGTTATTATTCTTTGCTCCTGTTTCGAACGCCAGTAACATATGAGTGTTTGGTTAGTTAGCTTATCACTAAAATTAAGCAGCAAATTAAAATGTTTCGTGCAGTTGGATCATCAGAACTTGTATCCACTTATTTGACAAAGGTCGAACAGCTCACTCTTAAACTACGCTTAAATCGTACACCTTTGTAACCTGCGTTTTTTATCATTAGCAAAAGCTATGGTCAATAGTAGTGTGAGTGCACTAAGTCACGTAAGAGATTTTGATGCTCTCGAATGGACTCTCAAGATGTTTAGGGAACCACCCGTCTAATGAGGAAGTACTGTGTTAGTGCTTGCAGGTGACTTTGGCATACATTTCACACCTAGTCCATGACCAAAACCAGCAGGCGAACTAATCGCCCGTCTCAAAGAACATCACACATTTTTAGATACAGTACTTTCAGAAATTGGAACTGAATTTGGAGATAACGAGCTCACAGAACTTTGCTCATCAAGTACTGTACCTTGGTGATGGCATATTTCCATGCGGATCCTAAAACTGATCTCATTTCATTTCCTTCGGATTTATGATCAGTGAGCTTCAACTATGTTGTTTGTTTATTTTTTGAACATTCCCTTCAACTTAAGAACTCATAAATGGCTTTGGTAATGAGCGATTCTGGTACCTAAAAATAAATGCGATAGCAATATCAATCTCCAAAATGTAGAATAATCTATGCGGTGCTGCCACAACATACAAGTCCGCAGACATTGTCATAGATAGGCAAAGGGTTGTAGTTATTTAAATGAGATTCTCAACTTCTTAACTTATTGCAACCACATCTAATGGGGCGGCAGAACCTATTTAAAAAGAATGTGTGAGCACCGATACTGGTACTAAATCTTTATTTGCTTATGCGCTCCTTACTGAGCATGAAGCATCTAGGGTAGCTGGTTCCTGCACCAAGCGCTTGCAGTCGTAGTTTATGTGGCACTACTTTTTACATAATAATGTTGGCAGCACCATGCACAACTTCCTTGATGAGGATGAAGATGAACATTTGCATCGGTTACCAACAAGCCTTCAGGTTCTTTAATTTTACTTAAGCGACTTGCTCTATTTATCTGTGTTTATACTGTATCCTTTGCTATTTGCTCTTACCATTTCTACGTTGATCTATTGTGTTTTCTGTTTGTGAACTGTGACTGATGACAGGAAAACCCTAAACGTTCCATATTTTTAGTGTAACTTGTTTAACTGACTAAAATACCATTTATCTTTCTTTGTTTATGTTAAGCTTTTAGATATTTTGACAGGTAGAGAAACAGACAGACAGATAAGATAGACAGGCAGATAGATAGGCAAACCGAGATACAGGCAAACAGATATATACACAGACAGAGAGATAGACAGAGAGACAGACAGAGAGATTGGCAGACAGACAGACAGACAGAAAGATAGATAGATAAATATATAGATAGATAGATAGATAGATAGATAGATAGATAGATAGATAGATAGATAGATAGATAGATAGATAGATAGATAGATAGATAGATAGATAGATAGATAGATAGATAGATAGATAGATAGATAGATAGATAGATAGATAGATAGATAGATAGATAGATAGATAGATAGATAGATAGATAGATAGATAGATAGATAGATATAAGCAGACAGAAAGATAGTAAGATAGACACACAGGCAGGCAGACAGCTCGCAAATAGACACAGTTATCAAAGGATAAATACGATAAGAGAATGGACACATAAATAGATGCAAGTTCAGTGGATAAATAAGACATAAGCAGAACGCTTATATAGACACAAGTTGACAGATGCTAAATGAGGCTGAGATATAGACACACAATAACAATGAAAATAGGTATAAATAGAAACCAAGTTGTCACAGGGCAAATAACACGGAAAAATTTACATGTACAGAACTACGTTGTAAAAGGAAAAGTAACATGTCAAATGTGGACATAAATAGAAATATAAAGTGTGATGGGACAAATAACATGAAAAAATGAACATAAACAGAAAGAACTGTCAAAAGACAAATACGATAGAAGAAGGAACACATAAATGGATGTTTGTTGGAGAGTATAAATAAGATGAAAGAATGGACACATGCATTAAGAAAAAGAATTTGTCAGAGAATAAAGCGTCACTAGCCGATGTTGTTCATCTTTGGTGATTTATTATTATTTGGAAGTACAGGATAGAAAATGGCAACTGATAAATATCACATTCATATGACGTTTTCTGCCTGTCAAAATGAAATAGTGTCAATAATCTAAACCGTATGATACAAAAATTAATAAACGATATGACGGTAATTGACAAACAGCACATGCAGAAGATCGTCTTATCAGTAAAATACATGCAATGTCATTATCTAAAACAAAATTAATACATTCATATGATCATCTTTCCCAGCAAATCCAATAATGTCCTTATGATATAAAAATTACAATATATAAGATGATACGTTTGAGAACATCTGTTGATGTCACCATAATAGTTAAAATTAGATATCAATAATAAATCTGATGAGTTCACAATCACATTATTAACTGCAAAACATCAGGCAAAACAAATGAAGTTAATGATTAAAAATCACAAAATTAATTTCAGAGAAAGACAGAAAATAAAATGTTTCGGATACCTCGCCAGAACACAATCTTAGTCTTTTAAAAATAACCCCTCGTCAGCAGAATATCTTGCTTATGATTTAAACAAGACAACAGAGACAGACAGACATAAGAAATAAAATCCTAATAAAATCTGTGTGACTCAACCAAGGTAATACAGTATGTACGAGTACAAGCAAAAAAAATAAATAAATAAATAAACCACCTCTAATGACGGCGTTTGGTCACCAAGTAGAAGGTAAAATTGTTAGCAAATGTTTTCTTTTGCTTTTAAAATCTGAACTTGCAATTTTCTGGACAAATATTTATTTTAAAGCACGAATCACATATTTAAAATGTCAAATACCAATTTTGTTTTAAAATCATGAATATGAGAAATAATGTCCAGTATCATATGTAAAATGAAAAAAAGACAAAATAGAAATGAAAGATGAACGTATACAGTATGGAAATCTTTCCATTGTCATGAAATATTATGTAAACTGTAGCAAATGTGTATGTATCTCCAAAAGATTATGTTTTTCAGCATTCTATGGGATCTCAACATTCTTCAGCAAAACGTCTTTTGGTGACTTCAATAATCTTCCTGCTTGTTTGCTGTTTATGATTCACTTCCTTTCCTCCTTCTTCGTTCATTCGTTTGATGGTAATCAAAACAGTAAATAATACAGACCTTGATGACGTCAGAATAGTGCTCCATAAAAGTTGTCAACGTTTCAAAAGTGTTGTGATCCAATGGATCCCATCTCATTTTAACATCACCAGCAATGAAGAGGCTGACAGATTCGTAAAGGAAGGTGGAAATCTACCTCAGCCTGATGCAAGCATAACTTTCAAGGAGGCAAAGAGTTTTATCAGAATCAGATTCAGAAACAAATGGGATGAAGAGCATCCAGGTCACACACAGAATGATGCATACTACCAGCTCAACAGAAGACAACATATGGTAATCTTCAGACTCCGCACTGGCCACGACAGATTGCGATAACATCTATTCTACAAGCTAAAGATAGGAACTACCGATCAGTGTAACTGTGGCAATTACAAAATGACTGCTGAACATCTGCTTCAAAGTTGCCCAACATATGCGAAACAGAGAAAGCGCATATGGCCGACACCAGTACCATTCGTGGAAAAGCTCTACGGAGATTCAAATAGCCTCAAACTGACTACTGCTTTCTTTGAAAACATTCTAGTGGACATCGGAGAGTGTACGAAGAAAAAGAAGAAAACCAGTAAACCATTTGAACTGTCCCAGTAACATGTCATAAAGCTTTACAGGCATAAAATACATCGCGTAAAAAAAATAAAAATGTGTTAGTTAAACAATATGTGGGACGATATAATTTTGTTCTATAGATGTAATGATATATTTAATCTGTTTGTGGGAACAGAGTGACAAGATGTCTGTTAGGGTACAACTAACACGAGCTATCTCATACACAGTTAGCTGTGGCATATTCTATTACTCTACAAACATAAAGTTCTATGGTGCATTTTGTTGCTCTTGAATTAGCCCTGCCACATTTGAGACCATGAAGCTTGAACTGTTGTAGGGATCACTCTTATTTTTTTTTTAAAAAGTGTTGGGTAATGGTTAAAAAAAAAAAAAACGTATAATAGAGAAAACTAGACTTGGGGGCCCCAAAGCTCAAACTTCATTAGCTTCAGAGTAGATCCGCCTCTGGTAAGTAACAAGAATTATGGTATATTCTGTTGTAGTATAAGTATTAAGTGTAACCAAGTATGCTGTTGCCCAAGTAGCACTGGACATCATGCTGATAAGAACATGTACTTCGCTATGACCTCGGCTAAAAGGCCTTCTTTGTCATCGCATCATTAGTCACATAAAGATGCTCATCAAGTGGATATAAAAACTTCACATCAAAATTGTCTGTATCTAATGAGAACTTTATGATGTATTGTTATAGCTTTTTAAGTAGCCGTCTTGTAGATAATATTGCTTGCACAGCAGTAGTGCGTATGTATTCTAATCTTATGCCAATAGCGTTGTTACTGAGGACTGTTTTGTTGATCTCCTGTAGTTCCTAGGGGTCTCTAAGGAGACAAATAAAGAATAAAGCTACATCTACCTGTTGCTGTCATTTTTGATGGAGTTTCAAACATCGATCTATTGGTTGTAGGTTTTTTCACCCTGGTCAAAGTTTAGTAACTATGTCTTGACTTTGCTGTGTCAGGTTGATTAGGGGTTGTCTTCCCTTGTTTGTTCGTTAATTGTGTTTGACCTTTTGGGTCAAAAGTAATACAGAGCTGGGCTATATGCGATGCGCAGTGGAGAGCGCGAAATGAGACTTCCGTCTTGTTGAGTTGTGAAGTCCTGGCTTCTGAGGACGTGTAGGTCCATTGTGTTTTCGGGGAAAATCTTCGAAGTGACTGCGTTGGCAGTTCTCCCCAGTGAATCTCTGTGCGTCGGAATGGCGACAGAGTTCCTTATTGTGTTCTGAGGATTCGGTTCCAGGTAATACCGACCTTTTTCATTATTACGCTTTCGGTGGCAGAACATGTTGAAGGATTACTTAGTCTGTGAACTACAGCTCACCGGTCCTACGTTCAGAACTTGTACATTATGCTCAAGATAGCTATGTAAGACTATTTGTCTTTAAACGAACAGAAGTCCAGTGACGAAGTTATATTGTGGGAACCGCAGATTGGCGGTATATTTATGTCTACATAAGCATTACTGCAGGGTTGATGTTTAACCTGCTTAGAAGAAGTACACAGATGACGCCATAACGAGGCCTGTGTTAGGGCTAATATACTACAGCCTGATAATGTGCAATTGGCGGAGAAAGCCAAGTTGTACCTGTATGTCAAAGTGATTAAGGTATCTGACGCGCTTAGTCAGAGATACCAAAGCGGCATTGTGAACTGTCATTGAATAACCGTACTATTGACCATGAACGAATATTGGAATGTTTACCAGCCCTTTTTGAATGCCTGATGTATACCTAACGATTTCCGGTCAGCATGACCTTGTTTACACTGACTGTTCCTGTTGATGCTACTATGTGTGTTATCGTCAATAAATGTTTTGAAATGTGCCTGCAGTGTCCACGCATCCTTGACTACTGCATGTGGAGTGTATGGGTTGCATTACCTAACAGATACGAGCCTAAACACATTCGCGCCTTCATTCGCACCCACACTCAGTTCATCATATGCCAGCACTACACACCTAACAATATGTATACTGTCTTGGGCCAGTGATCACCTCAACCAGAGAAAAAGACAGTTACATTTCTGGTAGGCCAGCTGATGGGGCTATTTTCGTGAGAAGGACAAGTGCACATTACATTTTTGATCTGTGGATCTAAGCTACACACTGGACAGCTGTAACACACATACTCTACACTTTCAAGTTTTGTCTACACAGGACAGAAATAGGTCATCAACTGTTGACCCAGATAAACAGTGCGAGCATTTATGTTATAATGCTACATAAACCAACATGACAAGTACTGGAGTTAACATCTAGGCATTTGTTTCGTGGACCCCAACTGCAAGTCAAGTCCCTTACTGTAAACGGTACCGCTGGTCGTTTGCACGTTTCAGTCAACAACAGACTTTTCTACGTCCGAGCATTCAAGTTACATTGTTCGAGGTCAAGTTCCTGTTTGTAAACGGTACGTGAAATTGTCAACGTTCGATGTGCAAGACTCAAGATACGAGAAGGTCATAGTAACTTTATGTTCGTGAAGACCACTTCATACTACAGTGGATCTGTCAATCAGTGCGCGCTTGACATTTTGTGTCTGTGTTCGCTAGGAGCAAGAGAATCGACACTATCACCTGTGATTGAACTTGTTTTGCAACACATTGCATTGAGAATATTTATGTTCCTTGTACTATTGTTGTGTATTTTTCTTGTGTTCTTTTGCGGGTTTAAGGTTGGGCGGCGACTATTATAAGAGATACCACGGTCTGTAAGATATAGTGGTCTTATAATAGCGTTCTGTAGGTGCAAATTACCTTAATTGGAATTTGCTAGCGACAATTGTTGCTATTTACGTTTAGCTGTGACGACATGAGTTAGTGTTGTTTTCGTATTTTTTTTTTCATTCTTTGATTTTCGATTTGTTTTATTTGTATCTGTAGGTCTCTCTTTCCTTCCGTTTATTTCTTTACACCTTTTTGTTTATAACAGTGTTGCCATTTGTCTTGTTTATTTTTCGCGGTCATCATTACACATGTGTGTAACATTTTCTTTACTTTCTGCTTTATTGTTTATTTGACTTCCGCGAACGTTTTCGGTCATTGTTTTGTATCTTTGTCTTTGTGTTTATGATTGTACTACATTATTGTCAAACACAGTCTACATACATATACTTGGTCATGCATTATTATTATTATTATTAATAAGGTACACTCTTCATATAGAGATTGTTAATAAAATATTATTATATCAGATATATATACAAGTTCTTGGCTAAAAGACTTGTTATCCACAAAGATTGAGACAAGGTGAAATACATATTCAAGTTCTTTATAAAAAAAGACTTGTGCCCATAGTGAGTGGGATATAAAGGAATTATTTTCCACAGGTACTCAAGTGATTTTTTGTTACAAGATAACCATACAAGGTCTTTGTCTAAGACTAAGAGAGTGAAATAAAGTGAAGTGAGTATACAAGTCTATAGTACAGACTTGTCTTCCATTGAAGTGGGATAAGGTAATTTATTTAATTTTTTCAGGTTTTTGATCTCATTAGACAGAATGTCTAATTTGGATTTCTTCATCCAGCAAGGGGTAACCCTTGGTAAGTCTGGTAAAGAATTGGAAGAATATTCATCTGCTGAATTCGCCATTGCATTAAAGTCAGAGGAGAAAAAACAAAAAGAGGAAATTAAATTGAAAGCAGAAGCTGAGCTAAAGAAGCTAGAAGCTGAGAATAGAAGATTAGAACTTGAAGAAAAAAGGTATCAAAGAGAGGCTGAGGAGAGAAAAGCTCAAGCTGCTGCTGAGGAGAGAAAATCTGCTGCTGAGGAGAGAAAACTTCAAGCAGCTGCTGATGAAAGAAAATTCCAGATGGAAATGGAAGACAGAAAACTTCAAGCTGCTGCTGAGGAGAGAAAAGCTCAAGCTGCTGCTGAGGAGAGAAAACTTCTAGCTGCTGCTGAGGAGAAAAAACTCCAACTTCAAGCTGAGGCCGAAGAGAGAAAAGCAAAAATGGAACATGAGGAAAGAAAACAGAAAATGGAACTTGAGGAAAGACTCGCAACTTTGGAGTTAGAGAAATTGAAATTGGCGAGTACGGTTGCTCATCAAGCAACTTCGGATACAACAAAGGAGAGGTCTAGTAAGATCAAATTGCCTCATTTCAATCCTTTGAAGGACGATATAACTGATTATCTTGATAGATTCGAATTTTTATGTGGTACGCATAAGATAAAAAAGGAAAACTATGTTGAACAACTGATGGAATTTTTTACAGGTGAAACTGTGACTACTCTTATGACAATAGAAGAGCATAATAGAACTAATTATGATGTTGTCAGAGCAGCATTGCTAAAAAAATATCAATTAAAAGAAGAAGATTATCGTCTTCGTTTTAGGACAATGTTGCCAGAAAATGGAGTAGATTTCTCTGATTTTGTTACAAAGATACGTCGTACATTTACACGATGGGTTGAGTTGTCTCAGACTGAGAAAACATATGAAGGTCTAATGGACTTATTACTTCGAGATAAGGTTTTGTCTTCTGTTAATGATTCATTCCTTGCATTTCTTCATGAGCGTAAGCCTAAAAACTTAAAAGACATGGAGGAATACTGTTGCCAGTACGCCACCGCGCACCCCCATGCTACAGTTAGCAATTCTAAAGTCAAAGAAGGGTTGCCAGTTGCTTCGGCAGCACCATATGCCCCTAATTTCAATAAAAAATTTCAGGGTGCTCAACAAAACTGGAATAGGAGAAGTAATCAGAATTACACTCATAAGCAGAGTAATCCAACATATGATGGTTCTTCTGCTAAGAACTGGAGACAAGATGGGAGTTCTCGTAATTTTGGTGGTAATAATTATAGACACTTTCGCAAAGGTTATCACAATAAAAACTACCCAAGCTTGTCTGCTCGGGATAACCATTCGCGACGTCAAGAATATGACGATGGTGAATATACAAACCGGGATTCAAACCGGAATGATAATTATAATAGACAATATGATAACAATTACAGGGGAAATGATAATCGCAGTAGACCTAGATATAACAAAAGAAAAGCTTTTCAACAGGCAAACTCTGCACAACAAGAGTTTGATGGAGCCTGTAATCAAGTAAATGATAGTGGTAACTCTAAGGCTATCACTGGTTGTGCTTTCGATTTTGGGAGAGCAACTGAATGCCCCCAATGCTTAACATTGTTCGACTCATCGACTGTATCTACCCTAAGTTGTGGTCACCCTCTTCCTGCCCTACCTGCTACAGTTGCACATGATGGGAGAGGATCTCTCATCTTGCATAACGGTTTAGTGAATGATAGGCGGGTCTCAGTACTTTTCGATTCGGGATGTACTACCGTCAGGGTTAGGGAGTCTCTGATAGATCCTTGCTGTACCACTGGAAAATCGATCAAATGTGTTACATTTGGTGGTACTATGGAAAGTTATCCTACTGCTATTATTAGGATTGACACTCCCTTCTTTACAGGAGATGTCCATGCATGTCTTCTTCCTAATCCTATTGCGGATCTTATAATTGGTCGTATTCATGGGGTTAAGGAATGCACCCCGCAACAAATTTCTAGTTGGGAAGAACAAAACATTCTAACGGTCAATGCAGTGGTGACAAGAGCTCAAGCTCTTAATCCCCCAACTTCATCTGATGATAGTAATGGAGTTGATAGCCAAGATGAGCACTTGGTGATTTCCCATGACTCGTTTGTTAAACGTCAAGAAGAGGATCCTTCTTTGAAGAAATTCTTCCTTCTCGCAAAGAAAGGGGATCCCAATCAAAATACGAATCACAAATCGTATATCACTATGAAGAATGGTATATTGGTACGAATGGTACAACACTCGGACAAATCTATGCACTCACAAATTCTTGTGCCTAAGTGTATGAGAGCCTTAATTCTTCAGCATGCACACGATTCTCAGTGTGCTGGACACATGGGTTTTTCCAGAACTAAAACTAGAGTCCTTGCGTCTTTCTTTTGGCCATTTGTTAATAAAGACACACGAATTTATTGCAGGTCTTGTAAAATTTGTCAAGAGGTCAAGTCTAGAGGTCCAAGACATGCTGCACCTATTCAGGCTGCAGATATTCCGATTCGGCCGTTTCAGAAAATGGCTATAGACATTATTGGCCCGTTTAAGATTAAGTCAGCCAGAGGACACCAATTTATCCTCACTTGCGTTGACATGTGCACGCGCTGGCCAAAGGCTATTCATCTGAAGAACATATCAACTGTCGATATCGCAGATGCTCTTTGGCTCATATTTTCTCAGCTGGGATTTCCAGGAGAAATACTATCAGACCACGGCACTCAGTTAATTTCGGACGTTATGTCTCAGGTAATGGCTACGCTAGACATTAAAAGGTCTCTCAGTAGTATTTATCATCCAATGTCCAATGGATTGGTTGAACGTCTTAATAGGACACTAAAGAACTTACTTGGCAAGATAACGGAGGATCATCCTGATGATTGGGACAGGGTCCTACCTGCAGCTCTCTTTGCTTACAGAGAGGTTTCCAACGAGCATACAGGATTTTCTCCTTTCGAACTTGTCTTTGGCGCGCAACCGCGCGGTCCTATGTCCTTGTTACACGATTTGATAACTTCCAATAATATTGACGATGATACACAATCGTCATATGAATATGTCATTGCTCTTAGGGAGAAAATTATCGAATCGTGCAGATTAGCCACTTCATCTTCTGAATTTGCGAAAGAAAAGGCTAGGCGATTTGCTAACAAGAAAAGACGCCTACGTCAACTTTGTCCTGGAGACAAAGCGTTTGTCTTACTTTCCTCAAGAGAGAACAGACTTCTCATTTCATGGAAAGGTCCATACACTATAGTCTCTAAAATTTCAGATGTCGACTATATCGTCGATGTGGATGGAAAGCATAAAACTTTTCATATAATTATGCTTATAGAGTTTATTGAACGTCCAGACTATTTGCAGCATATTTTCCAGGCGACGGATGACTCTCCAGTCCACCATGGTCACATCTCATCCCTGTCCGTTATACAGGATGAGGAAACTATTTTTTCTGACGTTAACTTACCTCTTCCTGCGATCCCACTTAATTCTACGGAATCATGGAAAAACGTTACCGTCTCCTCGAACTTGTCTTTTGAGGAGCAACGTCAAGTATCCTCTACGCTACAATCATATCAGGATGTCCTTACCAACATTCCTGGACACACAGATGTCATAGAACATGACATCATACTTACTGATCGTAATCCGATCAGAGTAAGACCATACACAATACCTATTCATTTTCAAGCACAAGTCGAGAAAGAATTGGATGAGATGATTCAACTGCAAATAATTGAACCATCCACTTCAGCTTATTCTTCGTCGATAGTTATTGTTCGAAAGAAAGACAATAACATACGTCTTTGCGTTGACTATCGCAAATTAAATCAAGTTACGAAGTTCGATGCTGAACCTATGCCTTTATTAGATGATCTACTTATTAGACTTTCTAAAGCTAAATTCTTTACTAAACTAGACTTGTCGAAAGGTTATTGGCAAGTCCCACTGACGGAACACGCCAAACCTCTCACTGCTTTTTCGACACCTAGGGGTCTGTTTCAGTGGAATTTTATGCCTTTCGGGCTTATGAACGCCCCAGCGACTTTCGTGCGCATGATGCGACGAATTCTATCAGATCGTGCAGATGTCATCGCATATTTAGACGACATCTGTCTTTTCAGCGATACTTGGGAAGAACACTATTCGGGTTTAAACGAGTTACTATCTACTTTACGTGAGCATAGTTTGACTGCAAAACCCTCTAAAGCCTTTGTTGGGTTTAGTGAAATCTCTTTCCTAGGTCATCGGGTTGGTCATGGTCTGTTGAAGACAGAGGACCAAAACATTTCGAAGATATTGAATATCTCCGTTCCGAAGACAAAAAAGCAGGTGCGTAGTCTCTTGGGATTGATACAATTCTATGGAAGATTCATTGAGAATCTGTCCTCCATTATGGCACCACTTTCATCGTTATTGAAAAAAGGTTCTCCTAATATGGTGCGTTGGTCCCAAGAATGCCAATCTTCATTGGATCAGGTTAAGAATTTGTTCTCATCTCATCCTATCTTAAGACTACCAACGATTGATAAGACTTTTGTTCTTCGTAGTGATGCCTCTTCCACTGGGATTGGAGCGGCACTAATGCAGGAGTATTCAGGAACTCTGCATCCTGTAATGTATATCTCTAGGAAGCTGAATACGGCAGAAAGGAATTACTCGGTTTTAGACCGTGAATTGTTGGCTATGGTTTGGTCCATTCTTAAGCTACAAAGGTTCCTTCTGGGCGCGCATTTCTTTATGGAAACTGACCAAAAAGCTCTTACGGCTATGCAAAGTAAGGATTTGAAGAGCTCGAGATCTACTCGTTATGCTATTGCTCTTCAACCTTTCCATTTCACAATGCGAGCTATCCGTGGTTCGGATAATGTGATGGCGGACATATTGTCTAGATGCCCACATGATTCCAATTAAATCTTGTGTCCTACTTTTCCTGATACACTTTCAGACTTAGGTCTGTCCTTAATATCCTAATATATTGTAATACAAATGTTTTACTATTTGGATGATGTATAAAGAATTTAACAAATTTGATTTTGTCCATCCATTAGTGATATGTTGCTAATATAGCATTGTAATTCATGATATTTGTATATTGCTATAATTATAGTATTTAATAATGTTTGATATATGATTGGTATTGCCAGCAACTTAGGTTTCTTTAATGGTACCCCCTGAGTTTGTTTGGCTTAGAGGAAATATTTTCTCTTATGTTGGGAGATGATTTGTATCCTCCTCAGACGCTTTATTTATGCGTCTATTGGACCTGATATTAGGTTCATTCTTTCATGAGCACATAACTGATGCTTGTGCTATCTTGCTCATAGATATATTTATTTTTAAAATGTATCATTTTTTTAATTTTTACAGGGGGGGGGGGGGGGGGTAGTAATATGTTGCTGTCATTTTTGATGGAGTTTCAAACATCGATCTATTAGTTGTAGGTTTTTTCACCCTGGTCAAAGTTTTGTAACTATGTCTTGACTTTGCTGTGTCAGGTTGATTAGGGGTTGTCTTCCCTTGTTTGTTCGTTCACTGTGTTTGACCTTTTGGGTCAAAGGTAATACAGTGCTGGGCTATATGCGATGCGCAGTGGAGAGCGCGAAATGAGACTTCCGTCTTGTTGAGTTGTGAAGTCCTGGCTTCTGAGGACGTGTAGGTCCATTGTGTTTTCGGGGAAAATCTTCGAAGTGTCTGCGTTGGCAGTTCTCCCCAGTGAATCTCTGTGCGTCGGAATGGCGACAGAGTTCCTTATTGTGTTCTGAGGATTCGGTTCCAGGTAATACCGACCTTTTTCATTATTACGCTTTTGGTGGCAGAACATGTTGAAGGATTACCTAGTCTGTGAACTACACCTCACCCGTCCTACGTTACAGGACTTGTACATTATGCTCAAGATAGCTATGTAAGACTATTTGTCTTTAAACGAACAGAAGTCCAGTGATGAAGTTATATTGTGGGAACCGCAGATTGGCGGTATATTTATGTCTACATAAGCATTACTGCAGGGTTGATGTTTAACCTGCTTAGAAGAAGTACACAGATGACGCCATAACGAGGCCTGTGTTAGGGCTAATATACTACAGCCTGATAATGTGCAATTGGCGGGGAAAGCCAAGTTGTACCTGTATGTCAAAGTGATTAAGGTATCTGACGCGCTTAGTCAGAGATACCAAAGCGGCATTGTGAACTGTCATTGAATAACCGTACTATTGACCATGAACAAATATTGGAATGTTTACCAGCCCTTTTTGAATGACTGATGTATACCTAACGATTTCCGGTCAGCATGACCTTGTTTACACTGACTGTTCCTGTTGATGCTACTATGTGTGTTATCGTCAATAAATGTTTTGAAATGTGCCTGCAGTGTCCAAGCATCCTTGACTACTGCATGTGAGTGTATGGGTTGCATTACCTAACAGATAGGAGCCTAAACACATTCGAGCCTTCATTCGCACTCACACTCAGTTCATCATACGCCAGCACTACAACCTAACAACATGTATACTGTCTTGGGCCAGTGATCACCTCAACCAGAGAAAAAGACAGTTACATTTCTGGTAGGCCAGCTGATGGGGCTACACAGCACTCCAGCCTTAAACAGACACCCCACCAGGCTACTTACACTACCTCATACAGATCATAAGATGCGATTAAATTGAGGTTGTGCACAAGCCTGGCAAGCTCATCATGTAAAATCAATTTCTACAGAAACTACTGTTGCAAAAACAAGTGAGTGCTCCATAAATTGTATTCTTCCCGTGGATAAACTACAGTGGTGGATACATGCTCCACAGGGGGTGAACGGGAAATGTTATAACTGTTTTGTTATATAACTGTGGTTTAATACTGTAATATTCTTGTGTAAGTAACCGTGACTTGCCTTCGTAGTTGCTGGTCACACAATCAAAGTGAATACAATATAAAAGTATGCACTATACACAGTAACTGTAATGACAATAATTCATCAGTACAAGCATTAGATTTATCTATAGGAAATCTGGGATTGCAATCAAGTACAAATAAACTTTGAATAAATTATAAGGTCGGTGATGTCATTTAAAATGTCTCCAGCATGTTAAACGTTCGCTTGATATCTTGCCTAAGTGTAGCACACACACAGACTTACGTCATTATTTTCAGTGTTCCATCACACACTTACGTTTTTCATCTCTTTCTTTGTTTTAACCAGGGCTGTTGAGTTGGGGTTGTGGAGTCGGTCATTTTTGTAGTGGAGTCTGAGTCTGTAAAACATATCCCGACTCCGACTTTTACGAGACATAAGTCAAGGCAGATCCACGTTTGATCCATGGGAAGGGGCTTTAAAAAATTGAAAAATATTTTAAAGTAGCAGAACTACTAAAACCACTTTCGTATTATTGTACATCCATTTTTACATACTGTAGGAACATTTCAGTTGCTTCTGACCATAAATAAAGTTTTTATCAAAATTGGAAATGTGTTGGCATATTAAGAAACAGCACACAAGAAATGAAAATAAACTAAAAAGACAGTCAATCATTCCGTCATTATTAAAATGAAACTATTTTGCCTCATGGCGTTTGGTTATGCAGTACAGGTATGGATGATTTGTTATTTTGTATTATTGTACGAGGGACGGTCAAAAAGTAGTGCCTCGTAATTTTTAATTTCATTCAGTAGGCAAGAAAACAGATAAAATTCACATTGAAATGTAGCCCCAAGTCTGAACTTCAAATATTTATTTCTCAATATAGTCTCCGTTATTTGTTACAGTTTTCGTCCATCTTCTCACAAGGGCATCTATCCCCGCACTGTAAAAATGTGTGTCCTTTTTCCTAAACCACTGGCGTACGGCATGTTTAAGGGTCTCGGTGTGCTCAAAGTGATGTCCGCGAAGATCTTCTTTCATGGTCCAAACAGATGGAAGTCAGAAGGTGCAAGATCGGGACTGTAAGGGGGATGTGGTAATAATGTCCAGCCAAATTCTGCAATCGCATCCCAAAACACGGAGGCCATAACTTCCCCTACAGATTGTGAACTTCTTTCTTGTCGGCGATGTTGTGTGATGCCATTCCATTTACTGCCTCTTGGATTCTGGTTCAAAAAAATGAACCCAAGTCCCATCACCTGTCACAATATTCGATAAAAACTCTTCTCCTTCAGTTTTGTAACGGTGCAGGGGGTTGATGGCTATGGTTTTCCTTGTTTCTTTATGTCTGTCTGTCAACATTCTGGGTACCCACCGTGCACAAACTTTTGAATAACCCAGGTCTTTAATGATGTTCTGGACACTGCCTTTACTAATGGACAACACGGAAGAAAGTTCATCCAGTGTTACCCGACGGTCACCACGAATTATGCCATCAACTCGATGAATGTTGTGTGGTGTTGGGAGTAGAAATGCATTAGTTTATGACGAGTTCACCCAATAGCCACTCTATGTCACGTGATGAGACCGGCTGGGAAATATTGCTAATGAGACAGGTAAAAACGAGAGAGAGAGTTAGCAGCGAAGAGGGGCACTGAGTGTCCAGACGTTTTACGGTTGAGATGTGTGTTTGGGCGTGTGTGGATAGCCCTAATGTATATTCCTGTTTTACATGGAAGTATACTATTGTATGGCATATTTAACATTCATAATTGTTCATGCAAATGAGTGACTATTATTATTATTATTATTAATCTGGATTATGTTCTAATTGCCTGACCACATCAATGGGTCTGTTTTGAAGTTTCGTCATGTGTATTAAAGTTACAAACCGTCACTCAGTTATTATTACTTTCATTGGAGAAAGAGATGTGTGCACAAAGTAAGTTAATACTAAGAGTTAATGTTTATTCGCCAGGTACGTAAAGAAAGAACCCTGGACATTACATTCCTATCAATATTGGATACACATAAACAGTCGTGCAAACGCAAAAGGCAGGAATAAGCACCAAATATAAACCTCCCTCGACAGATGGGTAGCCAAGCCTTGTGCCTCGCGAATTTTTATGCCTGAATTAATTATGTGCACCAAGTTTATCTATAATGCATGTGCATCAATTGAACTTTAACATGATTGAATATGAGACAGGAGTTCAGATGCATTTTTAAGGCAACGTGTTTTAAGTTATTTTGAAGAACAACAATGACTTTTTGTTCGTGTAAGTGAAATATCTTGCAAACGAACCTTTTTGCAAACACTGCGGTGAAACCAGCAATCGGGCAAATGAACTTCCCGTGCAAGCTAAACTTTTTGACGCACAGCGGCAAATTAGCCACGCCCCGTGACCTTTAACGGCAGCAGGAATTTAGGTCAACAAACACGCTCTTATCGATTTCTGTTTATGGAATATTTTAAAAACAAACGAAGTACCTAATTTTCCAAACACATTGAAGGCTTTCAGGGACCATACTTTGTACTAACATTTATAAATCTATAAAAGAAACTTTATGGACCTTATTATTAAGAAATAAATAAAACAGTTCGACCAGACGACATATTATCACACAAGTTTTCAGAACTATAGTTTCTTTTTTGGCTCAGTGTTCCTGATTCACGCGAGACAGTGTTAACAACGTTACACCGTGTTCAGACCAAAATACTTTAGTCTGCATTTAAGGTACGTTTAGTTTCATTTTGAAAGCGTGTTTAAAGCATCTTGTGCTTTCATAGCATGCTCCATCTTTGCTATTTTTCTTTTTTTCTATTCTATATGTTCAGTGTTGCCATTTTTTTTAGGTATCATTTTTTTATCATTCATCTTCGGAAGTATGATGAAAGGTGATTTTCTATAGGTTTATGTGAGGTTTGCATTTAAGGAATTTTAGCACTTTGACGCATTAATACTGATAGTCCTTTTTTGCATTGCGAACATTTCATTTTTGTTTAGATGTGGCGTTAGGTATCACGTTTTGTTATTGTTTCATATATATGTCTCACAATGTCAGTTGTTGTAATAGTGATTTCTATACCTTCTTCTCCTTAGTTGTTAATGTGACGGTTGTTTCGTTTTAGTTGTGAATTATTTGTAGTGTCTAATAGTTATTATTTTTTTTACATGTTAATATAGAATATTGTTTTTGTTGTCTTATTTTAGTTAATTTTGATTTGTTTTTGTGTGTGTTGTATTTGAAAATATACCATCATCATCATCATTGTCATTGACATCATTGCCTTCATCTTTTCATTGTACATTTGTCTGGACCCATTGATATACATGGCATAAATTTGCATTTTTTTTTCTTTTATTATAACATGTATTAAGCACTGCAGTGTTCATTAACAATATCACCATAATTTAACACATTCTAATTATGTCCTTGGTGGGTTTGTACGACTTACATAGGTATTGAGTTTTGTATTGTTCATCATTATAAATATCACTATATTTTGAACAGAAAGTAGTTTCTGGTAGGAAACCATGTCTTCGTTTCAGGACTTTATAGAAATTGGGATTAAATTTAATAAATCAGGAGCGGAACTATAGGCGTTTGCTACTGCACAATTTGACAGCTATAATGCTAGAATTGAAAGACAGAATGATCGTGATTTAAAACGTCTTCAGTTAGAACATGATGAGAAGAAAAAGACACAAGATTTGGAGAAGAACAAGTTAGAACAAAAGGAGAAATTGGAGAGAATGAAGACGGAAGAGAAAGAAAAAGATCTTGCACAAGCTCTTGCGCTAGAAAAACTAAAGATTGACGCTGAGCAAGAAAAATTAAGATTAGCTGCTGCAACTGCTCAGAAAGTAACTGATTTGGAGATAGAGAAATTGCGTATTCAGAAAGATTTAGATGTTGCTGTCGCCCTAAGAAAAGTGGAGTTGGACGCTCCAAACACATCATCTAGTACACATGTGAGCACAAACCGGATACGATTGCCTAATTTCAACCATTAAATCGACTGCATCGATAGTTTCTTACAACGTTTTGAGCTCAAGGTCAGTGCGTTGAAGATCCCCAAGGGTGAATGGAGTGCAACATTATGCAATGATTTAACAGCGGACGCTCTACAGGCTTATTTTGCTCTGGACAGCAGTAGTAGAGAAGACTACGATGTTGTCAAGGAGACATTGCTACGTAAATTTCAGCTTACTGAAGCAGGATTCCGTGATAAATTTCATTCCTGTCTGCCTAGCAGGAAAGCTGACTTTGGAGAATTTATCTCATTAATAAAATTATATTCTAAAAGATGGATAGAATTGTCCGGAATTGATAAGACCGTCACTGGCTTACTTGATCTAATGTTACGTGACAAGGTGTTGTCGGCATGTAGCACCGATCTTGCCTCATTTTTTCAAGAAAGAAAACCGAAAGACCTTGAGGCAATGGAGATACTTGGGAGACAATATATGACAGCTCACCCAGATAAAGAGGTTCACAAACCAACTATACAGGATGCACTCCCAGTATGTGTGGCTCGTCACGACTTTAGAGATGGTGGTCATAGACCTCGATCACAGAGTGTGGACAGCAGAGTAAGTCAAAGCTATAGATCCAACTACCGAGGAAAATATAACTTCCCAAGGCAGAGGTTACCATCTAACTTCTCACAGAGGTGAGACTATGGTTATTCAAACCAAGGTCAGTGGCGGCAGAATTCTAACCGTAATGAGGAAATACATCACAAACGGATAGATCATAGACCCACACAAGACAATGCACCCTACAGTGGTAATAGGAATAATGGCAGATGTTGGTCATGTGCTGGGAATAGACCTTATAAGAAATATTATGGAAACAGCACTGACAAACACTGTGGGCATAATGACAATAGCAATCATGAGAAGGGTAATGCATGTGTAACTACAAAAAAGAATGATGAGAAGGGAATCGACCATGCCAATGCATGTATTGTTAGCTCACTTAATGATGAAAATTGTTATGGGTGCAAATCTTTATTCCAACCTGGTTCACAGCCCAGATTGATCTGCGGGCATGCTCTACCTGCTATGTCATCTTGTGAGAACGTGGGACGCCTCACGTTATATACTGGTTTTCTGTATAACAGGCATGTAAGTGTCCTTCGTGATTCTGGCTGTACCACTGTCGGAGTCCGTAGATCGTTAATTGATGAATCTGCCTTTACTGGTAAAACAGTGAAGTGCATAACATTTGGTGGGAGTATCGAGTGTTACCCAGTGGCAGAAATAGATATTGCCACACCCTTTTTTAAGGTAAGGTAAGGGCATGTGTCCTTGACCAACCAGTATCAGACATTATTCTTGGTAATATACCAGGTATTAAGGAATACTCTCGAGAGGAGATACATGAATGGGTTGAATCTCACCCAATGTTGGCTAACGCTGTGGTCACTAGGGCCCAGCATGCTGCTGAATCCAAGGCAGAGCCAGCTATACCATTTAGTGAGAGAGCATCTCTTCAGAATGTTCATAATGTTTCCCCCCCAGTCGTTCGCGACCAAACAGCGCGAAGATGTTGCTTTGCAACCATTGTTTGCTCTAGCATAGAGCAAGCATGTGAAGAAGACAAAAACTTCACATTATTGGTTTGAATTTAAAAACTCAGTATTGACTAGATGCTTTGACAACTATGTTTTAGTCAGGAGACAGGTAGTTATTCCAAAGAGTTTTAGACCTATTGTATTGAATACTGCCCATGACTCGCTTTTAGCTGGTCATATGGGGATTAAGCGTACTCTGTTTCGTGTCACCTCAAATTTTTATTGGCCCTGTGTTAACAAAGACGTAAAGCTATACTGCAGGTCATGTACAACTTGACAAAAGGTAGCACGTAGGGGCAAGCACCACGCTGCACCCTTACAAGTCACTGATGTGCCATTACTGCCTTTCACCAAGCTTGCAGTTGACATAGTTGGTCCTATGTCAGATAGAGGATATAGATATATCCTAACGTGTATAGACTTATGTACACGTTGGCCAGATGCCATACCATTGAAGACTATCACCTCAGCAGCTGTCGCTGATGCTTTATTTGTTATTTTTTGTCGCATAGGATTTCCTGATGAAATTCTATCAGATCGCGGTACTCAATTTATGTCTCAAATGATGAAATATATTAAGAACATGTTAGCAATTAAGCATTCGTTCACAAGCCCATACCATCCGGAAAGCAATAGCATTTGTGAGCGTTTCAATGGCTCGTTGAAGCAGTTGTTAGGCAAAGTCACCGAGACATGTCCTCGTGACTGGGACCGAATGTTACCAGCAGTCTTATTTGCTTACAGAGAAGTGCCCCATGAGAGCACTGGCTTTTCGCCATTTGAGTTGGTATATGGTGCCAACCCTAGAGGTCCTATGCACATACTCAAGGATTTGTTGTTGGGATCAGTGGAGGATGTTACTGTCCGCACCAGCTATGAACTGGTCATTGATCTCAGACAACGCCTTGTAGATGCATGTACTTATGCATCAGGTATGATACGTAATGCTTCACAGAGGTCGAGATTGTGCTGCAACCAATCTCGAAAATTACGTTCGTTCCTACCAGGAGAACACGTATGGCTACTTCTTCCGACCAAGGAAAATAAACTGCTAATTTCCTGGCAGAGCCCTTTTAAGGTGGTTGAGAAGAAAACTGATGTAGAGTATGCCATTGACATAAGGGGCAAAGTTAAAACATTTCACATTAATATGTTAAAATTGTATGTGGAGCGCCCTGCAGAGTTAGAACCTATCTTGGACAGTATTTCTGATGAACCGGTTCGACAGACTTTGTCAGCTGTTGTGGAATCTGATGATTCTACAGCGAGCGATATTTCTTTTAATTTTCCTCTGCTGCCTTTAACATCTTCCGAATCTTGGAGAGATGTAACTGTATCAGGTGATTTAGATTCTAGTTATCGAGAACAGGCTCTTGCTGTTTTAGAATCTTTCTCTGATGTGCTGACTGAACTTCCAGGTCGCACTGATGTTATCTCTCATGATATTACATTGACTGATGATCACCCGATCAAATTCAGACCGTATACTATACCCTTACACTACAGATCTCAGGTGGATAGTGAACTTAAGGATATGCTACGCATGGGCATCATTTCTCCTTCTGAATCATCCTATTCTTTTCCTATGGTTCTAGTTAGAAAGAAGGACAAATCTCTTCGCATCTGCATTGATTTTAGACGTCTTAACAGTGTCACTCTCACAGATGCTGAGCCTATGCCTGTTTTGGAGGATCTCTTATCACAACTATCCCAGGCTACATACTTTAGCAAACTAGATCTTTCCAAGGGATATTGGCAGATCCCTTTCACTGATAAAGCCAAACCACTAACCGCATTTATGACTCCATATGGTTTATTCCAATGGAATTATATGTGTTTTGGCCTTGTCAATGCTCCTGCGACTTTTGTGCGCATGATGCGGAGACTCTTAGGAGATAGGTCTGATGTCATCACATATATAGATGACATCTGTTTATTCCATAGTTCTTGGCAAGAACATATCACAGGATTAAAATCTTTATTAATGATACTCAGAAAGCATGGTTTGACAGTTAGACCTTCAAAGGTTCAGATTGGTTGTCGAGAAATTTCATTTCTTGGTCACCGTGTTGGTAACCACATGTTATACCCTGATGAGCACACTGTCAAATGCATATTAGAATTAGATATCCCTCCGACAAAGAAACAGGTTAGGAGCATGTTAGGACTCATTAACTTCTATCACAAGTTCATTCCGAACTTTTCATCTATTTCTTCTGTCCTGTCATCTTTGACGAAAAAGGGAGCTCCTAATACAATTGTTTGGTCCGATACTTGCAGTGGAGCTTGGAACAAAATTAAAACTGTATTTTCCAAGGCACCTATTTTGGTGTTACCTATTATCACTATGCCATTTTTTCTGAGGACTGATGCTTCTCAGACTGGCATTGGTGGTTGCCTGTTGCAATGGTTCAATGATACTCCACATCCATGCTTGTATGTAAGCAGGAAGTTGCTACCAGCAGAAACTCGGTATTCTACCAGTGAAAGAGAACTTTTGTCCATCATTTGGTGTATAAGCAAGTTATCACGCTATTTACTTGGCGCACACTTCTACTTCCAGACGGATCACCGTCCACTAACATCCCTAAATCAAAAAACTACGACAAACAGTAAATTACACAGATGGTTCTTGCTTATCCAAGAATATAGATATACAATTATCCCCATCAAGGGATCAGAAAACTTTCTGGCAGACTTATTGTCAAGGAATGTAACTGGAAAGTGAAATTGTTTGTGCCAGATGTTGACATTGTCTGATCTTGTTTTGTTTTCAGGTGATATACTATTGAAAAATTCATGTTACGACTTTAATTGCATTTTTTTGAAAGATTGGACTATATTTTATCTACACTGTTTAGATATATCTGTTTTCATGTCATTTGGTACTACAATTACTATTTCATATATATTATTCTAAGTAGTATGATATTTCTTTCCTAATAGATTAATAGTTCTTGGGCTAACTATCCACTGTTCTCAAGCGAAAACCCTTGGTTTCCGCTTGGGAACAGGGGGGCAATGTTGGGAGTAGAAATGCATTAGTTTATGACGAGTTCACCCAATAGCCACTCTATGTCACGTGATGAGACCGGCTGGGAAGTATTGCTAATGAGACAGGTAAAAACGAGAGAGAGTTAGCAGCGAAGAGGGGCATTGAGTGTCCAGCCGTTTTACGGTTGAGATATGTGTTTGGGCGTGTGAGGATAGCCCTAATGTATATTCCTGTTTTACATGGAAGTATACTATTGTATGGCATATTTAACATTCATAATTGTTCATGCAAATGAGTGACTATTATTATTATTATTATTAATCTGGATTATGTTCTAATTGCCTGACCACATCAATGGGTCTATTTTGAAGTTTCGTCATGTGTACTAAAGTTACAAACCGTCACTCAGTTATTATTACTTTCGTTGGAGAAAGAGATGTGTGCACAAAGTAAGTTAATACTAAGAGTTAATGTTTATTCGCCAGGTACGTAAAGAAAGAACCCTGGACATTACATTCCTATCAATATTGGATACACATAAACAGTCGTGCAAACGCAAAAGGCAGGAATAAGCTCGAAAAAATAAACCACACTCGACATGTGGAGTCACTGCGGTAGACAGACGGCCAGTCCGCTTTGCGTCAGCCATTGATGATTGACCTACTTCAGCTTCGTCACAACGATGTACCCAACGTCGGACAGTGCTAACATCCACTGTTGAATCTCCATAAACATTCTTCAAACGTTCGTGGATGCGAATTGGGGTCTCGCCTTCAGCATTGAGGAATTCAATGACATAACGTTGTTTTAACCGAACGTCTTTGGCAGCCATTTTTAAACTGTTACAGGGGTGCCACCTGTTACTGAAACAGGTTGGTAATGCTATACAGTGCAGAAGAGTGTTTGAGGAATCCTGCTAAATTTACAAATTGCGCACTGATGCAGTATTTACATACATAAAAAATAGGAGGCATTACTTTTTGACCTTCCCTCGTATGAATGAATGGTTTAAAATGTAGTCTACAAAAACTAGACCTATGTATTCAATTTCTTCACATGCATTTTTAAAAAATAAAGTTTTGGCGAGGCACGTCCCGTTCAACCTTTTCGGTTATATTAGGGCGCATGTCCAAACATAAAAGACCCTTAGGTCTGGGTGCTCTTCACATGCATACCTCACTTATACATAAAACTCCATATAAGTGCAAAATGTTACGACATATCACTAGTTAAAAAAACTTTAGTCGGAGTTCTAAAATTTCCGGAGTCGGAAATTGTTTTAACTGACTCCACAACCCTGGTGTAAAAAATTGAAATTGGGTATGGGAGATAATTGGAAAAAGGGAAATAACGATGACAGCTGCATATAATAAAATGTATTACATACTGCTCTTGGATGATGGTCATCAAAACATGTAAGGAGAGGACAAAAAAATATTCAGTATGGGTCCTGGACGATAAGACAGATCTGTATTTCAGAACTGGCATTTGCTGATGACGTTGTCCTGATTGCTAAGTCAGAGGCACATCTTCAATCCAACCTGCAAGTCTGGAAGGAAAAGCTAGTGAAGAGAGGGATGTTCATCAGCAGCTCCAAAACAGAAACCATGGTGATGATATCACGAGAGGAAAGAAGACATCAGATTAAGCTGGATGAAAAGGTCCTGGAGAAGGTCAATTACATTAAGTACCTCGGAGTTGTCATAGACTGGACGGGAGGCATCAAAAAAGATTTGGCTACCTGAAGAGCAGCAGCTGGGAGACTTTTTCAGGTTATAAATCAAGGGTTTCTCTTCAAAAGAGAAGTTGGCTAGAAAACAAAGATGGCTGTATACTGCTCCACCTATGTCCGGGTCTTGACGTATGGATACAAGTAATGGGCAATGACTACAACCCCCAAAAGTCATATCCAAACCTCAGAAATAAGGTATCTTAGAAAGGTGGTTGAAGTAACAAGAAGAGGCATGGTCCACAACTAGACAATACGTCAAGGCCTAAGAACCCAACTCCTGTGGACCCAACAGTCCCAACTAAGATGGCTTGGCCAATGTCTGCAGAATGGGAGAAAATCGGATGCCATTGCGGGTATTGGAGGCTCAGAGCCAGGGATCGAGATCTCCATGACGACCCAGAGTCCACTGGGAGGACAACATAAGACAACCTTTGAAGGACCGAGGACTAGAATGAAACCAGGCCAAGAGGAAGACAGCTGATAGGATAGTATGGAACTCTCTCTTCCAAACCTCTACACCTCACGGTAGAAGAGGAACGAGTAAGTAAGTAAGTATTACAAGAACGTTATGCTTTTCTAGGTAACTTTATATGAAAGAATAACTGTTTGAGTCTGACTTACAGAGTTAATTTGAGTAAAGCGCAGGTCTCACATCAGACTAAAGAAATGTTAGTATGAGAAGTGTAAATCAGGAGGAAGGCAGACGCACTAATCATCATAGAAAATTTGTATTACCCTATGTAAAGATATGAGTAAAGTTTAAATGCTACTACAGTGGCGTGATGTATTCATGAAACAACAATACACATTACATGACAACTGATTTAGCGTGACAATTTCAAAACTATTTCAGTATTTGGTGTGGTGTTAAACGCAGATTAAAGAACAAACTTTGTCGTATCACGAATAATGAAAGAAAATGAAGTTTCCACTGAGGGAATTTATTGTTTCCCATTTGTAAATATGTTTAAACAGTTTTACTTTTCGTTATAAGTGCCACATCTCATTAACAACGACAATTTGATCCCTGAAATGTTCAAAGTGAACAAATATTTTGAGTTCATTATAACATACTCATAGGCTAATGTATGAGTATATCTACTGTCAACGACCACTATATATATATATATATATACATTTAGACCTTTACCAGAAAATAGTGGTTTATCTATACGAGATACATTACTGATCTTACTATTTACAGTGTCTGTTGTTTAAGTCTTCTTTGTCCCCGTGGGTTCAGCACTAATGCCTCACTGGCTATATCTCCACGAGCTATCAATAAAGTTTGACATGCTAATTTCAACTTTCTTACAGTTATTTGTACTTCAAGTTATCCTTATTTTGTCTTTAATAACAGTATGTTTGATACGTTCTGTTGTTTGATAAGTTGTAATAATCGGAAATGTCTTTCAAATAACACTAGCATTAAAAAACAAAGTTCTCTTTAAAGAAAAAAAAAAAGAAACTAAGCATATTTATAACTAAGTAAGTTATATCGATTTTATTACTAGATCAGTAATTCCATTGAAGTTATTTCTCTTATGCTTTTAAATTGATCTTAGTAAAGCTTCTTGTATTCTTTTACAGTTGCAAATGTTAGAAATCATATAACGGTGTTATCATGGTAAAGAAGTGTTATGTTTATTTACCATTCAACGTAAAGGTAAAGAAGATTTAAAAAAAAAAAAAAATTTGCCTCGTTTTGGTTCAACCCAGCCGGTTATATTAGGGCGCATGTCCAAATATAAAAGACCTTTAGGTCTGGAGAATTGTTACTGTCCTCTTAGAGTTGATGTATCGTAACACATCAGCTGTTTTACAAGTAACAATGACAACCTATATTGGGAATCAAGGAGATATGACCATGGGCAAACACTGGGTGTCACTGTCAATTTGTACTATCTTAACTGTCTCAAAGATTCTACGATGGGAGTGTGGCCAATCAAAAAAGATTTCACTAATATTTTCACTGTATTTACATACAAACACAAAGAGCTGCTTCTGGTAAACCACTGCGCCATATATTTGCAAATGAAACTTCCAAAGTTCTGAGATGTACACAAAATCTATTAAAGATGAGCTTGTAGAAATAATCTTCCACAGATCACCATTTCCCTGTAAAATAAATACGTCATTATTATCTGTGAGGATAACCATACCGTTTGATCGTTCAGTCATACGGTTTTCAGGTGATATTGGAATAAATGATCCTTTGATAGTATCAAAGCATTGTGTAGTGAATGTATGTTCTTTAAAATAGAATATGAATGTACTCCTTGAATCGGACCATGGAATCCACAGGTCCACCAACTGCTTTGCATTCTTTCCAATCTCTTGTATGGCCGTGAGTGCAGTTATACCGTTTTAGAACTAGCGAATGTGATGGCACTATACAATAAATGTAACTTCCATGTGATAATAAAATATGGCGCGCCCATGAAGGTGAATCATTTTCTATCACATTAACCCATTCATGTTCATGAGAGTACATACTAAGCCCTGAAGGAGTGCACAAATAAAGCACATTGTCAAATACAGTTATGCTGACCATAGTGGAATTAGGAAGTTTTGATAATTCATGTAAAATACCTGAATTCAGCATGTAGGCCATAAGTTTGTCGCCTCTAACAAAGACCATCACGTGATATTCTGTACTTGTTGCTCTGTGAACAGCTGTTTCTGGCCAAATGTCATGACGAGCTTCTACGCGCAAATTGTAGTTCACTGCTTCAATTATCATATCATGTGCTTCTGTACAAGACAGGACAAGGTCATACTTTGTCAACTTTAGAAGACAAGCTGGGCTGACTAGAAACAGACGAACTGCAGAAAGTAGTTTTACTATATGTTGTTTTCTATCTTCGGCTTGTGAGTCTGCTGAATTTGTAGCATCTGGTGGAATGTACTCCAACCATTCTAGTATATGATCAACAACAGAATCTTCAGAGCTTGCACTCAGATTATTACTACTGATAACTGTGTAAATATCACTAGCGGGAAGCTTTAGAAAGCCATCAGTGCTTTTTACTGACTCAAAATGTGTGCACATAAATTTAAAGAAAACACTTATCACTTTCCTTGATGAATAGAATAGAGCATGTTCGTAGTAGACAAAACAATTCTCTGTTGACATTTTGTTTATCACAAAATTCTCACATTCAGCAATCAAATACTGTATCTGTAGCCGAACCACGGCAGTCCAGACTTTGAAAATGTTATCTTCTGTCAGAACATCTATACCCTTGTAAACGGCGTCAAGAATGAGAGAAAATGTGTCTTTCGTCATTTCATTAAGTTCAACGCAGTTTTCTTGGCTCTCCTTCATGTTAGACCTGAAGAGTGCTTGGAAATAATCAGAGCAGGCACCGAGAATTACCTTATGACACTGGAAAGTGTTATCTTCGACTTTAACAGTAAAATCAATGAAGTTATTTTGAGTCCATTGATTCCCTAGACACTTCTGTAAGGCATGCGCCAGACTTGATTTCACAGCCATGCTATGTACCTTCAAAAAGAAAACACGAAATAGAAATGCTGACAATATAAAGTTCATTTAAAAAGACATATAGATATGTGGACACATCGACAGAGAGATGGGGCTAAAAACAAGTAATATGGACGATTGTTGTAGTTGTAAATTTTAAAAAAAAATTAAAAGCAATAGGATAATTTAAATACCTATGAATTAATACCTCTTCTTAACTGGAAGATGAGATGAGAAACATGTACATGAATTCAAGAAGCAACTAAACATTAAATGTCACTTCATTTTGGTTCTGTGTTAAAGGCCCATACTAGAAAATAATTTTATTTTCCTTTTCGCTCCCTATGGATCATGGAGTCCCAACTGCAGCTGGCTCTTTAACAGAAAACCTGCGTCAAGCAGTCACATGATGTTGTAGTCGTTGTTTCTGTAGCAATTTGTATTACATGATGACATTGTCAGCCCCATTAATGAAAAAACCTTATACAAGAAGTCACAGTGTTCGCATTTGCCTGAGGGAGTAGTAGCTATATTCTTTCTTTATCTCATAATAGATTACCCCATCCCTCACCCCCGGGGACTGAATTGGAAATATGACATTATAAATAAATATTTAATCAACGATGCCACCAGTGGCTTCTTTGCAATTAGCTTTCAGCTCAAATTTGTATGACTACAAAGAAAGAGTACATTTGATATACCTGGTATGTTTCTATTGTTGGCCTTATGCACTGCTTAGATGAGAAAAGTAGATGCCAAGTGGTAACGCTGCACGCCACTATTCGATGCTGTAAAGACAACACAGATATAGGACACCACTGACTAGCTGTAAAGACTACACAGATTTAAGACACCATTGATTAGCTGTAAAGACTACACATATTTAGAACATCATTGACTAGCTGTAAAGAAGACACCACTGACTAGCTGTAAAGACTACACAGATTTAGAACATCATTGACTAGCTGTAAAGACTACACAGATTTAAGACACCACTGACTAGCTGTAAAGACTACACAGATTTAGAACATCATTGACTAGCTGTAAAGACTACACAGATTTAAGACACCATTGATTAGCTGTAAAGACTACACAGATTTAGAACATCATTGACTAGCTGTAAAGACTACACAGATTTAGAACATCATTGACTAGCACCACGTGGCAGTACCTGTATTCAGACTCTAAGCTCTCCATGTGACGATTACCCTAAACAAGATGAAGACATGAATCAGAAAGGCGATGGTGACAGAAAGAACTGGAGCACATGGCTACAAAACAGAAGGTAGGATTTGAAAGATCTGTTCGAAAGAGATCTTATGCTCCATGGAGAACTGAAGGTGTGAAAGACATGTAGTGATATACTAGGATCTAAACAAAAATATCTTTCACACACTATCGTGAGTAACAACGCAATGACTGGACGGTAAAATTAGTGACTGGCATTACCTCAGTACCGAAGCGCATGTTACCAGAGACGATTAAATGAGTACTTCCTAAGGACTGGCAACCTCGTCACGTAAAATAAAGACGGTATTCCCAACAGAGATTTTGGGGTAAGTGGTACATTTTATAATTCTATATTTTGCATGATTAACTTGTGAAAACTGCTAGTGGATGTCCAAGTCACACGAGGCTGGCAACCTCAGCAAATAGAATGGTGATTTCATGAACCACCACTGCAAGGGCCGGTGACTGCTTTAAGCAGGTTTCTCAAAGAGAACCAAAAGCAGAGATGGTCTCAAGTTCTATATGGAGAAAGGAGTGGATGATGATAGAAATGATGTAAATATTATAAAAACCTTTTTAATTAACCAGTGTGTGACATATAATGGAAATACAGCCTGCAGTGATCTGACCGTCTTCGCAGCCTCGTAGCGTTCTATGATTTGCTAGCAATACCATGCATTTCTCTGCCTGTCTTACACAAGCTTATTTTTAATCCACGCCTCTTTTTCTGTTAACACGAGCTAACACAAAGTTTACACACTTCGCGACCTGCCAGTCATAACAGGTAGCGAATCAGGTTTGTTTACCTAGTTTCTCACGCGAGCTTATCTGTCAATCAAATGATATCTGACAGACCGCACGTGAAGAAACCACTGACCCTTTGAAGTTTGTACTCGGGATAGCCGGGATTTCCCCGAGTATTCTTCGATGTTGAGTCACGGACAAAAATCTTAGAGAACCCCGAGGATACCAGTCTTTTGATGTTGGGGCGAAAGCGCTCGACAAAAGACGGGTGTAAGCCTTTATACTGGGGAACTCTGTTCATGATTCTCTCGATACACATGATAGTGTGAAAAGTCTCATCATCTATAGATCAGAGAAACAATAATATATATAAACTGTGGTTTCTTAAACCCGCTATCAGTCGTCACTCAGAATTTTTGGATAGTCTAAGCACGTATTCTAGAACAATTGTGGAAGATGTGTTAATAGCATTCGTGGGGATCATTTCATTTCTGATTTTTAGTAATAGAAATTAGTATTTACGCGATTTAATGTGTTAAGTTTTACCACTATAATTCACTGTGATTTTCTAGCGTTAAAACTAGTGAAATAAAAGAACGCGTAGCTATTTTATACCACAGGTTCAGTTTATAGTGTTAATTTTCACCACCCGCTTTCTCACATAAGAAGAGACGGTTTGAGCTGACTTAGTGCTAGGCGCGACTGATAGTGACAGAAAAGAATTCACGTTTATTTCATTGTGTGTATTTATTATAAGTGACTATTATTTAATGTCATACGACTAAACAAACAGACCCCGACAATCTAATAGCTATTAACTACAGGCGCTATTTATGTAAGTGCACGTATGGATAATTAAATAATAATTGACATTGTACGCTGATCGTTAAAGCGCGAGCCAGGGGCGGGGAGAGTGCATATTATCACACAACCTAGAAAAGCCGTGTTAGCAAAAGCTGACCGGATAGGGTAGGCTAAAGACACCGTGTACCCTTTAAAATTTAATCAGGACTGACGGAGTGGATAAGAGATCGTCTTGTCCCCGTCTGTGTGCTTATATGTAGCTATATATAGAATAGTAGCATTTTTCCATAAATGTTTTTTAATTCCTAGCAGACCTGATCAAGAGCATCCAGTGGTCTATTCTGGTCTTTTCTTCATTTACGGATTGGTTAATGTTGTTTTTTTTCTTGGCTTCTGCGTCACCAATTTCATTTGTGAGCCAACGATACATGAGAAACATTTTAACTTATAAATTTTAACTGGACTTATCACTACCCAGATATTTTTTCCAATTCTATCAGCCCACTGGGGTGTAGATAAATAAATATACTCCCGACTTCTGACAGTCGTTTGAAAAGGATTTATCCAGCAAGTCACGCTGTTTCAGAATCGGCACTCTCCCATAGAGTCAGCCGATAGGATTATCATCATTATCAGGTGTAACCATTGTAGCACCCAGATGTTTCCCAATACTGGAAGTATTTTCCTGTTTTTAACTGTGAACCCAAGATCACATTCTTCTACATCAACTATTTGGCTGTGACATTTATTCATCCAGGGAAAATTAAACCTCCAGATAAGGCGTCCACCTCATTAAATTTATTTGTTCGAGGATGGACTGGGGCCAATTTGGGCACTGGAAACTGATATATATATATATATATATATATATATATATATATATATATATATATATATATATATATATATATATATATATATATATATATATATAGATAGATAGATAGACAGGACAAATTGTAATTCCAAGGGATATCACCAAGAATAGGTAAGCGTGATTGAGTGGGCCACTGTATGACAGAGAGAGTGAATATTTTTCTTTGTTACAGGAACTTTACCAACTTTTTTTTTTTTTTTTTGCTTAAAATTGTTTACTTTACGGGGTAGCATATAGTAGGAACCTGTTTACCTTACTGTCTACTCTGTAATATAGTGCTAACCTTTGATCTTTGGGTTATTTACTTGTTGGGTTCTTTTCTCCATAGGGGGAGGGCACATTTATTCTGTTATTTTCATATGCATGTAAATCTGATTTTATTTGATCTTTCTCTAGATATTTGATATTGTCAAGTTTAATGATAATAAACCACAAAGAAAACTTAATTTTGTGTGTTGGTCAGACCCATACCCAATTAACTGTAGTTTTTCACGTTTGTGTGTCTTGTTGTCACATAGCTGTGTGTGTGTGTAGTTAAACTTATATATATTATGAGGAGGGAAAGATTGTCTTGAACTAAATTATAGTCGTATAGATAGGCTGGAATAGAGAAACTTACTCATTCCATAGACATATCTTCTTAAACTATCACCTGTGAAAATCTATTTCTCACACCTTTCTTTCTTATGTACTTATCAACATCCACTCTACTCAGACGGGCTAAAAATAACTCAAACCTATCTGTACGACACAGTGCAAATGTAAATATGTTCAATATAAATGCAATGGATGTTTTCCGCTCACTGGGATTAGAATCAATTCTCAGAGAGGGTAAAGCTCTGAGGTAGATGGGATGGTAGAATGAAAAAGGTGGGGGGGGGGGGGGGGAAACCTGATTTTGTGTCAGGAAACCCAATACTCAGGAGGACATTTGTTTCACTCTTATTTCATGATACTAGTCGGTGGTACCAATAGGGGTGCTATCGGTGGAACAAGTGAGTCGTATAATTGGCCTTGCAGTCAAAGCTAGACACCTACAGCAGACGGGTCTTAACAGACGCTGCACCATCTTCATAATTACTCCATGATACTACGAGGAACGTTTGCAGCCACCAGACCAGTGACGAGAGTGAACCAGTCCATAACCTGCAAAGAACAAGCATCGTTTGGAGCAGAAACCAACAGGCATCGTACTGTCAGCTAAGTACCCACTTAAAGCTGCCAAGTGAACTCTGTTTTTATTTATAGTCGAAAGAGAAAACACCCCCAGTGATGAAATTTTAAAGAGTCTATCTAAATTCACTCCCCCTTTATTTATTTTACAATTGTTAACGATAATTGACTATTACATTTTGTTTTCTGTAAATATACATATTTATAGTTGATTTAGTCATTTTGAGCGAAATGCACCCGTATGTCTCAGTCATTTTAAATGCTTATAACAGAGCTATTTAAGTAATATTTTACTGAATTAAATAAGTTGGGGGAATCTCCGCCTAGGCCGGTCCCAAGCCCGGCTGAAAAAGGAGGAGGGCGGCCTGCATGGAGGCCGTAAGGAGGCAACCCCTCCACCATGCAAAGGCACAACAGGCCAATCACCTGTTTGCTTTAAAAATCGGTTAAGCGAACTACAAGAGAGAAAACCGGACTGATTCTAAAGGCGACGAACTGGAACGGCCTATGACTTATGGAACATGGAACACAAGAAGTATAAATGGGAAAGAAGAGGAGCTGGTGGAAGAGATGAGGAAAGCAAAATTAGAAATCCTGGCTATAACGGAAACAAAGAAAAAGGGACAACGAGTCATGGATCTCGACAGCAACACGCTGCTCTACAGTGATGTACCCACGTCTGAAAGAGCTAAAGGGGGCATTGTGGCCAAAAACCAGAAAAATAGTATCAAGGGATGGAACTTTGTCTCGGAGCGCATTATGGTTGTAAAACTAAAACAAGGAGAAACCATAGTCAACCTGGTCATAGTGTATGGGCCAAATGAGGATGAGAGAGCATAGGTCAAGGATGAATTTTTCATGGGGTGGAGTTATCGGAAGATATGGAGAAGATACTCTCAATGACAATGGAAAGCGGCTCCTTAGATTCTGCAGTGATCAGAATCTGATCATGACAAACACAAAGTTCCCCCATAAGCGCATACATGCATACACTAGATGTGAACCAACAAAGAATGAGAAGTCAGTGATCGACTATGCCATTGTTAGGAGGAGCTCATTCAAATATGTCCGGGATGCTAGAGTCTGGAGGGGGCCAGAGATTGGAAGTGATCACTACCTTCTTACAATCAAAAGAACAACTGAAAGAGTTGCTCAGCTAGGAACTGCCCAACATCACACAAGAAACCAAGTAAACAACCGGGAGAAATGAGCTTTAAGACCTACAAGCTGAGAGAGCCAGAAATTAAGACCAGATATCAGGGGCTTATTGCTACAGCGGTGAGAAACACAGAAGAACAACTTGATGACTTGGAAACCCTCTGGCTTAAATTCAAGGACATCATAAAGACAGCTGCTGCAGAAGCATGTGGTGAAGTCCGACTTGGGAACAAGAGAAAGAAGACACCTTGGTGGACAGAGGAAGTCAAAGAGAAAATAAGAGAGAAGAAAATGGCATGGAAACAATACTTAGGAGCTAAAAACACAGCAGGACAAATAGAGAAATATAGAGAATATTTGATACTCAGAACAGAAGCAAAGAATAAGGTGCTAGCAGCAAAAACAGAAGTCCTGGGAAGAATTTGGAGAAAAAGCTAGAAAAAGAATCGCAAGAAAACCAGAAATTGTTCTATAAGACCCTAAAGAACATGAGGAAGGAAAAACAATGCCCTCTCAAATTTATAAAGGACAAGCAAGGTAAATTGCTTACTGCCCCGAAGGCTGGTGTTCCTCAGGGTTCTATTCTCGGCCCTCTACTTTTTTCCATTTACATAAATGACCTTCCACTACACATCGAGCACTCATCCTGCGACCTATTTGCCGATGACTGTACCATTTATACTAGTGATAAAAGTTGCAACACGCTAGAAATATTATTACAAAGCGACACAGACAATCTTATTAAGTGGAGCAATGAAAACTGCATGCAAATAAATATCACTAAAACAAAATGTATGATAATATCAACTAGACAAAAATTACAAAACTCGCCGAAAACAACACTTCAGCTCTACATTGGAACCTCTTTAATTGAAAATGTAAATGAATATAAAACACTAGGACTCATAATTGACCAACATTTAAGTTGGAATTCGCATGTACAAGCACTGACCAAACAAACGGCACAAAAAGTTTACCAGTTAGCTAAAATCAAACATTTCCTAGATGAGGAGACACGAAAAATGTTCTATACATCCCAGATACAAACACATCTAGACTATTGTTCCACAATTTGGGATGGCTGCACCATGTCCAACACTAAAAGACTCTTTTCATTACAAAAACGTGCAGTGCGCCTAATTTCAGACAAAAACCTCACACAGTGTGTAGACGCATATACATATCTTAACATATTACCACTAAGAAAGCACCTTCTCTTCAACAAAGCCAAATTTATTCACAAAATCTTGTCACAGAATGCTCCAACGTATCTGTGGCCTATTTTCAAATACAGCGGAAGACGCAGTCAACGCTTAAATAAATTACACATGCCCAAGCCTAGGCTCGACTTATTCAAGAAAAGTTTAGCTTTTTCTGCTGCTCATCTGTGGAATACTCTTCCACACAACTTAAAAAATACTCTTAGTCCATATTCATTCAATCACAGACTTTTCAAATACATCATGAGTGCAGATTATATGCCACCCTAATTTCGTTATGTTCTTAAATAATTACGCTGTCACCTCAGGGGCGCATTCCCATAGTCAGTTATGACTGAAGGGGCTATTATTATTATTATTATTACATAACATCATATGTAGGTTTTAAAGTTAATTTTGTCCTGTTTAGTATAAATTATGATACGCATCTGTAAATTTGTGTAACTGTTATTGTACTGTTACAATGTTGGGATTTTATTTTATTGTACTTTCTTGTTATTTTATTATTTAAGTAACATTTAGGATACGTGTGAGAATAAATAGATTAACTATGGAAGAAGAGAGAAAGGAAGGGCAGAATGTTAGACGGGCCTGCGTGACCAATTCTAAACCCTTTGAAAAATAAAGTTCGTTCGTTCGTTCGTTCGTTCTATCTATCTATCTATCTATCTATCTATCTATCTATCTATCTATCTATCTATCTATCTATCTATCTATCTATCTATCTATCTATCTATCTATCTATCTATCTATCTATCTATCTATCTATCTATCTATCTATCTATCTATCTATCTATCTATCTATCTATCTATCTATCTATCTATCTATCTATCTCTGATAATGTTTGTACTTTTCAACATATGTTATGTCATGCTTATAAGTAATTAATGTTAATATGAGTGTGCTATATTATTATTTTACTTTACAACGTTGAATTCCTTGAATTTGATATGTAAAATGCATATGAGAATAAATGAATTCAGTATGAAAGGTGAGAGAAAGGAAGGGCAGAATGTCAGACGGGCCTGCGTGCCCAATTCTCAACCCTTTGAAAATAAAGTTCGTTCGTTCGTTCGTTCGTTCGTTCGAAGTAATGGAAAGATGGAAAGAATATTTCTCAGAACTCCTTGATAGTGAGCAAGGTCTAGCATCAGAAATGATAACCACTAGCACAGAAGAGGAAACCAATGGTGATGAAGATGACATAAAGATGGAAAAACTTAAAGCAGCACTGGAGAAAATCAAGATGGGCAAAGCAGCAGGGCATGATGGTATAACACCAGAAATGGTTAAGTACATGGGAGCATCAGGCGACCTATTACTCTTAAGGGTCCTACAGGCAGCGTGGTGCAAACAAGACCATATCAAAGGATTGGGAGATTGCCATCATAACACCAATTTTTAAAACGGGTGACAATCGACAATGTGGAAACTATAGAGGCATATCACTTCTCAGTGTCCCTGGTAAAATCTACTCTAGAATCCTAGAGCAGAGACAGCTGAGTGAAAAGGCTCTTGAGTATAAGAGTGAGATCCATCTTTGTTTCATAGATCTGGAAAAGGCGTTTGACAGGGTCCCCTGGAGCAAACTTTGGGACTGTTTGGCAAGGAAGAACATTCCAGTACCTCTGATTCATGCTATACAGAGCTTTTTGTTTTGCATCTGAGTACAGCAAACCATAAGTCAGAAGAGTTCAGGACCAACACTGGTGTAAGACAATGTGATATTCATTCATTCATTCATAACCCTCCACTCCCAAAGGAGCATAGGCCTTCAACAAACACATGCCAAGTCCTCCTGTCACGTGCCATCATCTCAAGTTCTTTCCACGTTCTCCTCATCATTTTCACCTCTGTTTCCATCTCTCTTCTCCATGTGCTTCTTGGTCTACCTCTGTCTCTCTTGCCCTGGGGATTCCAGAACAAGGACTGTCTTGTAATGCTATCAACAGGTTTCCTCAGCGTATGTCCTATCCATCGCCATCGTCGTCTTCTCATCTCCTGTTCCACTGGCACTTATTTAGTTCTTGTCATCAGTTACACATTAGTAACCTTATCACACCATTTTAATCCCTCTATTCTATGCCCCCCCCCCCCAGAGTGTAAAGGAGTAATCGGGCCGAAACACTTGTCGGACGGGGGGACTTCTTCTGATGATCAGATTGCTTCCTGTTGTATCACTCTGTAAAGAGTTTCCTATCATGGTCAAACCAGTGACGATCGGGAAAAGACCGATTCACTTCTGGAAAGAGAGATGACACTGGGAAAGACTAGAAACCGGCTGACCGGGTTAGCACCCCGTAAGCTGTATTCAATTGCTACAGGACCCAAAAACGATAGATGCCCCCAGGATTCACCGAAAGGGGGGGGGGAAGAGAATGAAGAATCCACAGACGCCTCATTGGAATCGACCAGACACGGACTTCGAGCTCTGAACAACGGCTGGAATTTCCATGTGCCTGTGGTAGGGAATTCTCTACTCAGAGAGGAATGAAAATCCACAGAATGAAAAAGGGGTGTGGGAGGTCATCACGGGGAGATCAACAGCGCTCTGTCTCGATGGATAAGACATTAGAAGAACGCAGCCAGGAGTCAATCCACAGTGCTGACTACATTCAAGTTGATCTGCCTGATGATGATCTCACACACTTCTTGGACGGAAAGAGAGATGCAATCAAGTTTCCACCTGCCAGTGCAAAAGAGCTTTGGGAACAGCTAGACGAAGCCTTGGCAAAAGAGTTTGATAACAACCTGAAGCAGATAACTTTGGAGAAGAAGCTGGAAATCTTTGGCAACATAATATATCTGCACTGTCGCAAAGTGTTCGGAGTGAGGGAGGCAAGGGAAAGTAACCTACCGCGAAGTCCTTAGTTGTGATGTGCGACGGAACAAACAGAATAATCTGTCTTCTCTTTGTTACTTTCACAATTGCCTCCACGGCTGGCAGAATTGTGGATTTTAAAGTTGCTACCATAAGTGAAATGGGTTCATTTTCGATACAAGACAACAGGAGGCTGAGATACTTGGGCGTCATGACCCAAGTGGGCCCATCCCCCCCCCTTAGAGTGTAAAGGAGTAATCGGGCCGAAACACTTGCCGGACGGGGGGCTTCTTCTGATGATCAGATTGCTTCCTGTTGTATCGCTCTGTAAAGAGTTTCCTATCATAGTTGCATGGTCAAACCAGTGACGATCGGGAAAAGACCGATTGACTTCTGGAAAGACAGATGACACTGGGAAAGACTAGAAACCGGCTGACCGGGTTAGCACCCCGTAAGCTGTATTCAATTGCTACAGGACCCAAAAACGATAGATGCCCCCAGGATTCACCGAAGGGGGGGGGGGAGAGAATGAAGAATCCACAGACGCCTCATTGGAATCGACCAGACACGGACTTCGAGCTCTGAACAACGGCTGGAATTTCCATGTGCCTGTGGTAGGGAATTCTCTACTCAGAGAGGAATGAAAATCCACAGAACGAAAAAGGGGTGTGGGAGGTCATCACGGGGAGATCAACAGCGCTCTGTCTTGACGGATAAGACGTTAGAAGAACGCAGCCAGGAGTCAATCCACAGTGCTGAGTACATTCAAGTTGATCTGCCTGATGATGATCTGACACACTTCTTGGACGGGAAGAGAGATGCAATCAAGTTTCCACCTGCCAGTGCAAAAGGGCTTTGGGAACAGCTGGACGAAGCCTTGGCAAAAGAGTTTGATAACAACCTGAAGAAGATAACTTTGGAGAAGAAGCTGGAAATCTTCGGTGACATAATATATCTGCACTGTCGCAAAGTGTTCGGAGTGAGGGAGGCAAGGGAAAGTAACCCACCGCGAAGTCCTTAGTTGTGATGTGCGACGGAACAAACAGAATAATTTGTCTTCTCTTTGTTACTTTCACAATTGCCTCCATGGCTAGCAGAATTGTGGATTTTAAAGTTGCTACCATAAGTGAAATGGGTTCATTTTTGATACAAGACAACAGGAGGCTGAGACGCTTGGGAGTAATGACCCAAGTGGGCCCGCCCCCCTTAGAGTGTAAAGGAGTAATCGGGCCGAAACACTTGTCGGCCTCATCTGATGATCAGATTGCTTCCTGTTGTATCGCTCTGTAAAGAGTTTCCTATCATTGCAAGCACCCATTTATGAAAGTCTGTAGCTTTTTGGTTGTTGTCTTTGTTGTTCTGCATGTCTCAGAGCCATACAATAGGACTGACTTCACATTTGAGTTGAAGATTCTTATTTCCGTGTTGGATCCAGTTTCTCTTGATCTCCATATATTTCCCAATGCAATGAAAGCTCCTCTTGCTTTTTGTATTCTTATTTTGATATCACTGTCTGTCCCTCCAACTTTGGCTATATTGCTGCCAAGATATGTGTACGATTCTACATCTTGTATTGGTGCTTCTTCAAGTTCAACCCTGTTATCATTACCTGCATTTATTCTCATTATCTTTGTCTTTTCCCTGTGTATTTTCAGACCCAATTGCTGTGACCTCTCATCGAGTGTTTTCAATTGGTCCTGCATGTGATTATGATTATGGGACAGAAGAGCCAAGTCATCAGCAAAATCCAGATCATCCAACTGCTTAGTCAGAGTCCACTGGATTCCATTTCTGTTGTGTGTTGTCGATGTTCTCATAACCCAGTCTATTGCTAGTAAGAAAAGAAATGGAGACAAGAGGCATCCCTGTCGCACTCCTGTTCTTATCCCAAACGGTTCTGTAAGCTGTCCTTCATGAAGAACTCTGCATGTCATGTCTTCATATGTATTCTTTATTAAATTAATGATCTTCAGGGGAACTCCATAATGCCTCATCAATTTCCAAAGTGATTCTCTGTCCACACTGTCAAATGTCTTTTTGTAGTCCACAAATCCGATGTATAGTGGTGAATTCCATTCCAGACTTTGTTCAACTATTATTCTCAAAGTGGCTATCTGGTCTGTACAGGATCTGTTTTGTCGAAAACCTGCTTGTTCATCTCTTAGTTTCTTGTCTATGGTCTCTTTTAATCTCTCGAGGATAATCCTGTTTAATACTTTTCCTGGCACTGATAGTAACATTATTCCTCTATAATTTGTGCACTCTTGTAAATTTCCCTTCTTAGGCAACTTAACCAGATATCCTTCCCTTCATTCTGCTGGTATCTCTTCCTTTTCCCAGACTTTACCAAGTAATTTTCATAACATCTCTGTGATATCCTATCACCTTATCTTTTCATACTCCTCATGGACGATGTTATCAAGGCATGTAAGGAGAGAACAAGAAAGTATTCAGTGGGGTACTGGAAGAAGAGACAGGTATGTATTTCAGAGCTGGCATTTGCTGATGATGTTGCCCTGATTGCTAAATCAGAGGCACATCTCCAATCCAACCTGCAAGTATGGAAGGAAGAGCTGGAGAAGAGAGGGATGGTCATAAGCAGCTCTAAAACAAAATCCATGGTGATATCACGAGAAGAAAGAAGACATCAGATTAAGCTGGGAGAACAGGTCCTGGAGCAGGTCGACCACTTTAAATACCTCGGAGCTATTATAGACCGAAAGGGAGGCATCACAGAAGAGTTGGCCACTCGAAAAGCTGCAGCTGGGAGACTTTTTCAGGCCATAAATCGAGGATTCCTCAGCAAGAGAGAGGTTGGTAAGAAAACGAATTTGGCTGTATACCGCTCCACCTATGTCCCAGTCTTGACATATGGATGTGAGTCATGGGCAATGACTACAACCCACAAAAGCCAGATCCAAACCTCAGAAATGAGGTATCTGAGGAAGGTGGTTGAAGTAACAGAAAGAGACATGGTCCGCAACCAGACGATATGTCAAGGCCTAAAATCCCACCCCCTGCAGACCCAAGTAGAACAGTCCCAACTAAGATGGTTTGGCCATGTCTGCAGAATGGGAGAAGTTCGGCTACCATGACAAGCATGGGAAACAAAGAGACACGGATCCAGACCCCCAGGACGACCCAGAGTTTGCTGGGAGGACAACATTAGACAATCTTTGAAGGACCGAGGACTAGAATGGAACCAGGCCGGGAGGAAGACAGCCGATAGGATAGTCTGGCGCTCTCTCTTCCAAACCTCTACACCTCACGGTATAAGGGGAACGACTAAGTAAGTAAGGGGGAATCTTCAGAACGAACAAAATCCTAACTCATAGAAGGTCAGGAAAAATAAAATGTTTACGCGGCCTGAATCCTATCAGTCGTAGTACTTGATTTCTTTAAATTCATATGAGGCTCCCTAGAACTGAAGCATTATTCTTCAATTTACATCTCTGCCAAGAGTAATGTTGAGCAAAAGGTAGACACCGTTGAATACTCAGAGGATACTCTGAATTTTGGCCACTATTGGACCATCACTGAAGAGCAAGGGAAGTAAATCCTGTGACACTGGCCTCTCGACATTTGACTTATCGCTAACCAGACGGATTAAGAGTCTATATTCAGCGTCATTCTTATTGTTATCCCAGACTTTATGTTGGGGAAGGTACAAAACAACCGTTCGATTAGTGAACGTGATGGAAGAGATTGCCCGAAACCACGTTGTCTCAGTTTTCCAACATGGATACTAGATGGTACTTGGAGATAAGGTGTTAGCGCAAACAAGCCCAAACACACTGCCCATTTCACTGGGATGTTGGAAGATAACTATCTTGTTAAAGATAAGGCGGTAAATGTCACGGTAAATGATATAACATTTCTGGCAGAATGACTTTGTGGTGGTAATCTCCTACCAGAAAGTAAACATTGGAGGAGATTATCAATGATAGATCAGTGATGTAGTGCCTTGTTCATCATCAGTAACAACGGAAGTTACAAGACCATATATGGTAATGAAGGATGGTCAGATTAGTTTGAAAATTACATGTAAGGTAATATCTTATGTGTCATGCAGTAATGAGGATAGAGAAAACTCCTGCCAAAATCAGACACTTTTTTGTTGGTGGTTTGGCATGAAAATGCTAAGATAAACTACTACTGATTGGAGCTTTCTCCAATGAAGCAACATGTGAGCGTCTGGGTGAAAATTTTGCTTATTACAACATACAACATTTTAATGCTAATTTCGCTGACTTTTTTTTTGGAGTTCACGGAACTGCATTTCCAGTGGTTTTCAAACAAAAGGCTATATCTAGTGAGAATCGAAATAATCATAATAGAATCCATGCCGAACTCTAGTTTTTATATAAACAGGTTCTGTAAGTTGTCCCGTGCACATGACAAACCCCAGTTTTCAAGTGTGAGGCCCAAAAACATAACCAAAGTTGTCACTGATTAAGAAATCTGCATATTCATTCTTAAAATATTTTCCTTACTATCTCTTTAAGTCCCAATTGACTTTAAAGTGGCTCAGGGTTTAGGCGCATTTGGACCAATCGACTTTAAAGTGGCTTTAGTATCTGTGCTCCTGTCTGAGGCTGTTTCTAATTATAACTACCCAAAACGTCATTTCCACCAGGAAGTACGTTCTTCTAAATACCTCGTGTGTTTAAAAGTGAACGTGTATCTGTGGTGAGATATTTAAGATTTTAAAAACGATTTTTAAGCGCATATTTTCTAACATAAAATGGCCACGCCCACTGCTGCGAATAGTAGACATAGAAGATTAATGTCAGATCAAGCTAGGAAGTTATTTGAAGACATTTTTGAAAGTGACTGTAGTATTTATTCACAGGATAGCGAAAACGACTCTGATTTTCAGCAGGAACCTGATATCGACTCCTCAAAAACCGAGGATGATAGGCCTAATGGAAGATCTGGTGTCGATAATGAAGTTATGGATACAGCAGCATGTAATCAGACTGCAATAAATTCAAATATAACCAAGCCAAAAAGAATCAGGAGGGATGGCAATGTTGATTTTGTTAGTAGGACTAGGCCTAATACAAACAACGTGGTTTGGCATTCAGTGGCCACTGGAGAAACTAAAGCAAATCTCACTTTTTGCCAGACAAGACAGAACATAAATCCAGCTTTGTATAGTTTGCAAACACCTCTTGATTTTTTTAAATTTTTACATGGATGATGCTGTTGTTAGCACTCTGATAACTAGCATTAATTCCAATGCTGCAAAAGTTGTTGAAACAAACAACCCACATAGAAAGTATTCATTGTTTTCTTCATGGACACCGCTCACTTATTATGAGTGGTTGAAGTTCACAGCTGTAATGATTGCGATGGGGCTGGATCGAAGGCCAAAAATCAAGGACTACTGGTGCACTACACGTACTGCTTTGACGGTCGGCGGCTAAGGATCAAAGAAGAAGAAGACTGGTGCACTGAGATCAGGACATCATATTTTTGCTGATAGATTTTATTCATCGAAAGCTCTGATTGAATATCTGCTTGCACAGTTATAATTATACAGGAACCCTGAATGTCATCCGTGTCGGCTTCCCTCCTGAAACAAAAAATCTCAAGCTTGGCCATCAAGAGATGAAATTGTTTTTCGACTCGGAAAATACAACATTGTGTGTTGCCTGGGAAGATAAAAAAGCCCTGCATACTTGTGTCAACTAAATCAGCCGTCGCAACGGTGAGAAGAGCAAGGGTCTAAACAAAGTTACAAAGCTAAAGGTAGTTGATAACTACAATAATAGTATGAATGGCTGCGACCGGATGGATCAAATGGTTGGTTACTACAGTATGCACAACCATAAAACCAGAAAGTGGTGGAAGAAGATTTACCACTGGATGATTGAAGTGACACAGGTAAATGCCCACATCCTATACAATTTGTGTCAGAAAGGTGCGACAACAAAAAGGAAGCTCACACTTCAAGATTTTAAACAGAGTTTGATTGAGGATCTGTCCAAAAAAGCTGCTCAGCTGACACCAGGCGGTGTAATAGATTGTCCCCCTAAAAACTCTAAATGCTCTATGAAAGGAAATGAAGTGGAACGGATGATTGGAGCCAGACATCTAGGGGAATATGATGGAAAGGGCAGAGCCTGTGTTCAATGTAGATCAAGCTATGTGTGTATAGGATGCACAGGCAGACCCCGCCTTTGTACAAAAAATTGCTTTGTAGCTTATCATAAGCAAAAAAATATATAAGGTCTGCCTAGATATGAATGAGCTTTGTAAATAAAATATTATTTTCCCTTTTTTTGATATGTTTGATAGTGCTTACAATTTGAAATTTTCATATTTTTTTTAAATGCTAGGGACTTCTTTGTGTAAAATTGTTTTACTTAGGATTTAATTATAAAATAGTGTTTATACACAGGCCCCTAGTGTGAATATATTTAGAAAAAGTGATCTTTTGTGATTTCCGATGGATTATGTGTTTTCCTATGGATTATATCTTCAGAAGAGGAGCAACTCGGCAAGGTAAGAATATATCTATTTCTTTCAAATTTAACTGCTTCTTATTCAGCCTCCATTTTACTTTACATTTTACTAACTAATAATTTTTATTGATAAATTTAAAATGCACAAGATGCAGTTACTAACAATCATTCATGTGTAAATAATATTATAATTCCATCTTTCTGATATATAAACTGAAATCTCCTCTTTTTTACATCCATGTGACCTGTTGTTGTAATCTGTGAAATTAACAATCTTCTGGGTGATTACTGATTAAAAACTGATTGTACTTTATTAGAATACTTCTGTTTGTGACATTTTGAAACTTTACCCTTGGATATTCTCCTGAGGAACAATTATAGAAGAATTTTAATGAATACTTTTCCTCTAATTTTTCACCGGCTTCTTCTATTGTCCTCCATTTTTACCTTGAATAACTAATCATTTTTCAATGAAAGCTTTTATATTTGTAGCACAAGAGTAAAGTACATCCATTTACCTTCAGTTTCATATACAACAACAAAGTTATTTATGCATATGAACATTTAAAAAAAAATTATTTCCAAACAACAATGATAAAAACACACTGGGTTGGCCATTTCCTCTTTTTTACAACCATGTGAACAGTTGTTGTAATCTGTAAAATTAACAATATTCTGAGTGTTTATTGATTAAAAACTGATTGTACTTTGTTAGAATACTTCTGTTTGTGACATTTTAAAACTTTACTCTTGGATATTCTCATAAGGAACAATTATAGAAGAATTTTAATGAATACTTTTCCTCTAATTTTTCACCGGCTTCTTCTTTTGTCCTCCATTTTACCTTGAATAACTATCATTTTTCAATGAAAGCTTTTATACTTGTAGCACAAGAGTAAAGTACATCCATTTACCTTCAGTTTCATATATAACAACAAAGTTATTTATGAATATGAACATTTAAAAAAAATTATTTCCAAACAACAACAATAAAAACGCACTGGGGTGGCCATTTTTTGTTTGGGCCAAACCCACATTTTTTGCTTGGAACTGAAAGAGTTAAGTTAATGAACCTGTATATGATTTTATAATTTCTCATCAGTGTCCATAGTGGTTCTCTGTTTAAACTGTGGAAGATCTGGTCATAGTTCACAAGCCCGATTTGAGATGAGCTGCAAGTGTCACCACAGGAGAAAGAATGACAAGCCAATAAAGAGGACTATTGGTGAAAAAAAAAAAAAACCCAGGTATAAATTATCTGAACAGGCATCAAGTAGAATGCTTTGAGCACTTCGTCAAAAGACGGCTGAGTCAGATACCGTCACAAATGTGACGCTACCCCTAGAACACTCTCAAGGAGAAAGTGGACTGACTGTGGCTAAATAAAAGACTTCTAACTATATATGGTACCTTATTGCTCAAAGCAATACATCTTTCTATAAGAATACAATTTGCTTGCACCCATAATTTGTCAATGCTCACGTTGAAGGAAAGTAGAAAGGTTATATTTATAAAGTTTATAAATACCTTTATAACTATGCACTGCATTAATAATTAATTAATGTTATACATTGCACAAGTATTCTGTTATCTCCGCCTCTGTTACCAGTAGAACTACCAAACTCACGTGCCGCCTTGGAAAATGAATCACAGCCGTTTATCACCTTCACGTTTCTAATTTTATCCAGGGTAATACCTTTAAATAAGTAAGCTATGTTTTTGATTAGTATCATTTGACCTCAACTTTTCACCGAGGTACGTTTATGTAATTATATTGTGCTGCTGCGCTATTGAAACGTGTTCCGTTGTGCATTTTTTAATTCCACATACGCAATAATTTAAATTTTCTTTTTTAGAACATTGTTTGGTATAACATTACTTATCAGTTCCCCCCGAGGACCACAGAGCTTCAACTAAGTTGTGCCAAACCTTCCTGACGTTTAAGGGGGTTTTCGATGTCTTTATCCATTTAATGGTTGTCTCTAGTTTTCTCAGTCTGTTTCTGTTCCGCCTCTAGTTCTCATACCTGAAGATTGCACAATAAGGAATGCACTGCAATGTTATTAATAGGTATCATCAATGTGTGTCCTGTCAAACATCAGCGTCTTCATCTCACCTCTTGTTCCACTGCTGTTTGTCTAGTCCTTGCCACCAGTTCCAAACTGGTGATTGTCTCATAACGTTTAATCCATGCAAGCACATGTTTATTTTATCACTTCATGCAAGCATGTTTATTATATCGCTCCATGCAAGCACATGTTTATTATATCACTCCATGCAAGCACGTTTATTATATCACTTCATGCAAGCCCACGTTTATTATATCATTCCATGCAAGCACATGTTTATTATATCACTCCATGCAAGCACGTTTATTAGCCTATATCATTCCATGCAAGCACGTGTGTATTATTTCACATATATTGATTAGGCCCCTATTTGAGGTTATTGATCCAGTGGCATTTGGACTGTCTCGCCTTTCGGCCCAATATTGATTATTTATGCATGGCATCAGGTAAAGGTTCTCTATAGACTTTTATATTAGGCCTATAGAGTGAAGTCCCCTTGTAAGGTCGATTCTCTCCTGCGAAACATGACCAAGACAAAGGAGAAGTCACTCTACAATATAAAAGTCTAAAGCGAACTTTAACCCTGACATGACATGTTTATGCACACATTAATTTACTTCTAAAATTTCTATCCACTCTTGCCGTAAAACGTTGCGGGAAACTTGAGTTCTTCATTAGGCTAGGCATTTCGCTTTATTATGATCGATAACAGGCTCTAAATGTAATCACATGATAATAATGAGATTATTGTGACTTTTTAAACTACATCTTACACTCAATGTGACTTACTTCTAAATGCGTCTCTGGAACTTGGTTAATTTGTGTGGACAGAAGATTCTGCTGGTTCCGTTACTGTGTTCTGTGGTGTAACTCACGTATGTAACAGTTCTTTGTTTGAATTTTGATGTATGCTGGCATTGACCGGACGTCCGGTACCCAGTGTTGCCACAGCTGGGTATATTTACTAGATCTGGTTTTTTGGCTTCCGTTTGGGTATCTGGGTTTTTTTCCCCCCTAAATCTGCATTAATCTGGGTATATTTGACAATTGGCATTTACAATGTATGTATATTCTGTGCACTGAGCATTATACATTATATTTATATTATAATTAAATGTAAAAAATTAAGTGCGATATATTTTTTTATTCCACTTAAATTAATTCTTGTTTTTAACCACATCAATGACGTTGTTTTTTTACTCGTTTACATCAACTATCTATTTCCTATTATTCTGTTAATGGCTGTCATCTACAATACTCAGCCATTTTGCAATGTGTTTTAAAGTATTCTTTTTAAATTTTAGACTAAAACAGATAAACAACATATTGTTGTTGTTGTTTTTTTTTTTTGTTATTCCTTCCTTCCTTTTATCCTTAGCCGCCGACCGTCAAAGCAGTCAGTGGCCATGACGCCTGCTGGTGTCCTGTAGGGCAACAACAAATTAATTTCACTTTGCTCGGTCGGTGGCTATCCTTCGTACAGTGCCCCAGCTCTGGTTCATACCTCACATCTCAGCCTCCACAGTCCTCCGCCAAGTTGTTTTTGGTCGGCCTCTCTTTCGTTTTCTTTCAGGGGTCCATAGCATAGCTGTTCTTGTGATGGCATCGTGGTCTCTTCTGAGGATATGGCCAACCCAGCTCCAGCGTCTGCCAGCTATGATGGTGTATATGTCCTCTTGCTTGCTTCGAGTAAGCAGATCTTGGTTGGTGATGGTATTCGGCCAAAAGATTCAGAGAATTTTTCTTAGGCATGTTGTGTGAAAAGAGGACAATTTCGACATTTCCTTCTCTGTAACTCTCCAGCTCTCCGCGCCATAGAGAAGCACAGAAAACACACAGCTCTGATATAATCCTAATTAATTTTGTCCTTGTGCTGTACTGAGAGGACTTCCAGATGCTGTTTAGACTTAAAAAGGCTGTTCTTGCTTTGTTCATTCTGTTGTTGATGTCTGGTGTTACTATGCATCCTAGGTATGTGAAGGCGACTGTCTGTTCCAGTTGCTCATTCTTTACTGATATAGGCTCAGTGTTGCTTACATTGAGAGTCATGACCTCTGACTTCTTTAGAGTGATGTTCAAGTCCACCTGCTGGCTATACTTATTAAGTCAATCCGTTTTTTCCTGGATGTGTTGATGTGATTGTGCTAGTAGTGCAATTTCATCTGCATATTCCAGATCTTCCAATGTAGAAAATGTAGTCCATCTCATTCCTCTTGGACTGCCCTCTGATGTCTGGCTCACCACCCAGTCAATGACTGTTAAAAATAGAGTGGTTGATAAGTGTCATCCCTGTCGTACTCCTGTCTTCACCTCAAAGGTTAGGTTGCTCTGCCCAATGCTACACGTAAAGTTGGCATAAAGGCTTTTTATGATTGACACTATGCAGCTTGGAATTCCATAAGCCCTCAGTATTTTCCATAAACTGTCCCAATGTATACTGTCAAAAGCCTTTTCAAAATCAACGAAATTAATGTACAGCTGTCTTTGCCATTCTGAGCACTGCTCTATATGTTCCTGAGGGTAAATATATGATCTACACATCTTCTGTTCTTTCTACATCCTGCTTGTTCTTTCCTCAGTTTGTGGTCTACTGCTTTTGAAATTCTCTGTATAATTCTTGTCGTGAAACGTGCGTGTAAACCCATTTCTTTGTTAATACTAGAAATTTGCTGTAAATTTGTCGTACATATGCACAGCCAATCAACGAACAGTCTCTGAGCCAGAATAAATTACACGAAGTATACGCCATCTTGTTCCCCCAAGATGGCGGCAGACAGAATAATTGGAAAAAGAAAAGAGGAAAAACTTAAGCCTAAAATTTCGGGACGCGGTCACGGAATGTACCAAACCGCATATAACCAATCAGCTTGTCGGCAATAAAAATGTACCAAACCGCAGATAACCAATCAAAAGGTTTCCTTACGCACTGGCATTTACCTGAGTTTACCTTTATAAACGGGCGCGTTTTATTCACAATCACACACACCAACACGAAGGCCAGCTAGCGACCGACTGGAGGAGAGAAACTGTCAAGACTGATTTATTGCTCACTGTTACCTTATACTTATTGAAGGCTATTGGGTAACGAGTATATTAATGTGCTGCACTAGTCTTGTAAGGTATTTTGATATAATAGACAACCGTCTAAACAGTAGTGTAAGGAATGGCCAACTTGAATAATCTTGATCAACAGCTTGTTGTACATTTTATCACATTTAATATGCCACAATACAACATAAGTGTACTTCACTTCTTTTGAGAGCATATGATGATATGACGTTACATCAGTAATACAAATGTGTTCAGTAGCAGACATAAGCAATAATGTCGTTGTGCCGGTTTAAAGTCAGAATGTCTCTGTATCGTCTACGACGCCTTCATACTTTACAAATCCGTATTGATTCAAATCACTTACCGTCCATCTCCTTAAGCCACACACAGTCCGGCACACATTCTTAATGAATTGAGTCAATTATCCTGACTCTGAAATATTTTTATAACAATAAACACTGGTCTGTCGCTCTCACATAAAAATCCGTACACTTTGAAAACACCAGCCAAACTCAACTGTCCTAACGATAACCTTCGTTCCCCCCGCAGCAGACCCTGTCCACGTCATACATCTGTTGCTCACATATTCTTATGTGACGCACGGATTACTTCACAGAGGCATACAATTCATCCAGTATGTCTATTTAATATGAAATATATACATTTGTATTTATTTGAGTGCAAAAATGCATTCCTTTGTAAAGCTAGATAATCCATGATTGATTTATACTTTTGATTATATGAGTGGTCTCTCTTGAATATTGACTTGGCGGATTAATACGGAATTTGTCATTTCTCATTTGTTACTGCCAGAAAATAGATTAATCTCGCTTAAGAATGTTTATGCATTGAATTCATATGTATTACTTGTCTAGAGCAAGAAAATTCAGTCGTATATTGTATATCTTCGTATGTTTAAGACGAACTATATTCTTTCTGCCCAATTCTGGGGCAGGTGTAAGTTTTTGCCTACGAAGGCGTGATGAGTCCTGACGAAGTCGCCGATAATGGCTGTTGTGTATCTCTGGGCTGGTCCTGTAGCAAGCTTGAAAATGATCTGTGTATGATCATTTCTGTAGGAGATTGTGTCTCTACGAGATTCTGTTGTCAGAGATCCTCCTCACATACTTTATTGTGTTTAATTCGGACTCCAGGTAATTCCAGACCCTTTTCGATGATCTCGATTCGATTAGACCTAGTTTGAACATTGTGCTTCGTATGTCTAGGATCGTTAATATATCGATGAAGATGACAGGTGTGCCAACAGTTCTTGTGTACTACATGAAGCAACCTATTGATATGGAACTGTTTGGAAACGCTATGAGAATATTTATTATGAATTAACGTTGGCTTATCATTTACCCTTCTTCTGAGTGAGTGAAACTCAAGAAGGTAGCCATCTTGAATTCCTGTCATCATTTTTGGATCACTGTCAAGAGAACAGACTTTGCATCTTACTATCGGGCAGTGGTATAGAGATCTTGTTATGGTGTGAAAACCCACTGTCGTGGTTTATTATGATTATACAAACATTGGACATATTCAGCTTAAGAACTTAGCCAAGAAATGAAGGTTCGTGCTATGAACTCTTTATATGTTACCGATCCTCATTGATGCGTTCAGTCAGTAGGGGATACGGCGATAATTTAACAGAACATTGTATGCTGCCTTATGTTGCCCACTATATTTGAAGGCTGCATGAAAATATGCTCCACGATTCAAATGCCTAGTGAATGTATGTCAACATGTACCTATGACTATATCCGTGCTGTCCAAGTGTGTACGTCCTTATTAAACCATTGAAACGTCAGCTGTGGTTCAAGCAATCCTTGACTTATACCTGTCATTGGAGTGAGTGTCCTGTAAACCTGTCGAACTGTCATCCATTCGCGTCTATTACCATTGATGTTTACACTCACCCATTACATCAGAAAAAGCACTTCACAGTACACCTTACCAAGGAACCAAGACTCTACAGTTACAGTAGGAATACCACCAACCAACATATAGAACTTTTACAGTGGTACAATATAATATACACACTTTACAGTGGTGAGCCAGATTCCTTGGGTTATGATAACCAGACCATTCCTGACGCCACATACGACACGCATTAACACCAGTGGACAGATTGGAAGTACAACGAGGAAATCGATGTCAGCGTGACCTGTCTTACCGATCAAATACAGTATCTAGGTCAGTGGTTGTTGACAGTTTTTCGCTGTACAGACAGTAGTATACAGAACAGTTGAATCAAGTATATGCAATATCTGGGTCAGTACTTGTTGACATTTCGCACAGTACAGAAGATAGAACTGATTGTTTATTCTGTTCAAGAAGAATCACAGTGTTGTCAGAAATAGAAGTGCATATTTATTTCATCGTTGGATCTTCTAGGGCGCTCAAAAAAATGGAACTGTGTAATAGTTAAAAAACAAATCTATTACTCAATAAAGTGGCAAGTTATTATTATTAAAATAAACTGTGCCTGCTTTGCAACACTATAAATGCAACACATTCCATTCATGATATAAATTACATTGTATGCTATATGCTATTTATGTTTACATGTTATTTGTTTATATGTGTAGGTGTTTATATGATGCGGGCCTGGTTCGGAGGAGACTAGTATAATGTATACCGAGTAATATTGGTCTTATATTAGCGTTCTATAGGGAGCAATTTTCTTTATTGGAAATTTGCTGGCAACATATGGTGCTATTTTTGTTAGTTAAGATGAGGTGTTCTTTTCTTCGTTGTTTTTGTTAATAATTTTGTGTTCCTTTGATTTGTTTGTATAATTGTAGGTCTTATCTTTCCTTTCATTCAGTTCTTTACACCCTTATGTTTATACACTGTGACGTCATTTGTTTTGTTTAGTTCATTGCAGTTATCATCACAGATTCTGTGATTGTTTACTTCAGTTTGCTATTTAATTCAATTTGATTTCTGCAATTGTTTTCATACTGTCTTTTCTTGTTTGTCATTATTACTGATCTTTAGTTGATATATGATATATGAGGTATATTTGAATTCACTTATATTACAGTACAGAACAGTACTTAATTACTATTATTGTTGTACAAAGAGGTATACAAGACCTTTGTAAGGCTTGTCTCCCACAGTGATTGGGATAGAAACATATTATTCTCCACAGGTACTCAAGTGATCATTTGTTACATTATAAACAAGATAACTATATAAAGTAGATAAGTCTATAGTATAGACTTGCCTCCCATCTAAGTGGGACAAGGTAATTTATTTACTTTTTCAGGTTACTATTTCATTAGACAGGATGTCTACATTAGATTACTTTATTGCACAAGGGAAATCCCTTGATAAGACTGGTAAAGACTTAGAAGAATGGGCAGTTGCTCAATATGACAAAGCATTAGCTGCGAAGAGAAAAAAGCTGCAGCTGAAGAGAAAAAAATTGCGGCCGAAGAGAAAAGATTGGAAAGAGAAGCTGAACAAAAGAAATTGCAGATACAGGTGGAGCAACAGAGATTCCAGATGGAAATGGAAAAAGAAAAAAGAAAAGCTGAAGCTGAAGCTGCTGCTGCTGCTGAGGAGATAAAAGCTGCTGCTGCTGCTGAGGAGAGGAAAGCTGCTGCTGCTGCTGCTGAGGAGAGAAAAGCTGCTGCTGAAGAAAAAAGAGCTGAAACTGAGGAAAGAAAAGCAATTAGGGAACATGAACATCAGAAAGAACTTTTAGCATTTGAGTTAGAGAAACTGAAATTGGCAAACATGAGTAATGTTAATCAATCATCTGGTGGTAATGGTAAACCCTTTACTTACAAGGTCAAGGTACCAGCGTTCAACTCTGCCAGTGATGACATAACATTCTGGCTTGATAGATTTGAACGTGCTTGTCGAGCTCATAATGTGGATAAATCACAGTATGTGAATCAGTTGTCTGAAAATCTAAAAGGGGATTCTCTGACTAAGTTATGTTTGGTTGAAATACCAATTGTCAGAAGAAGGTTATCGCCTTTTGTTTAAAACAATGAAACCTGAGGTAGGTGTAGAATTCTCAGAATTCATTTCAAAAGCACGACTTACACTTTCACGATGGATTGAATTATCCAAAACACAGAAAACATTTGAGGCTCTTACGGATTTATTACTCAGAGACAAGATCATGTCTTCAGTGAATAAACCATTCCTAGAATTTTTACATGAGCGTAAACCTAGTACATTAAAACAAATGGAAGAATATTGTGAGCAATATGCCACGGCACACCCTGACATGAGTCTTAGCAACACTAACATTAAAGAAAGTATGCCAGTTGCTTCTGCAACAGAATACAATCATAATTATTCACACAAATCTCAAGGAGCTCAAGATAAATCTCACAAAAAGGTTAATTGGAATGGTTATCAAAGCCAAGGTAACCACTCAAATCAAGGTTCTTCTTTGAAGAACTGGAATCGGGCTGATAGTCCTAGATACAGGGGTGCCCATAATTACAGAAATTTCCGCAAAGTGAGTCACTATAGGAACTACCCAAGTTCTCCTTCATGGAAACAACAAAACCAACATTACAGGGATACTCATTATAACGAACATGATGATTATGATCATGAATATTATGATCCTAACCCAAACAGGGGTTATAACAGAGGTTATAATAATCGAGGTAGATCACAACACAGAAGACATAAATCTCATTACCAGGCTAACTCTGCACAGCAAGAGTTTCATGGAGCCGGTAATCATAATAATGATAAGAAAGACTCTAATAATGTAGGATGTTCTGCTTTTGACTTTGGTAGAGCATCTCAGTGCTCCCAATGCAAAACATTATTCGATCCAACCAGTTTCCACTTTAAGCTGTGGTCATCCTCTCCCCGCTCTTCCTGCGTCAGTCGCGCATGATGGAAGAGGTGCTCTTGTCTTCAATAGAGGTCTAGTAGATAGTACTCCGGTATCAATTCTTTTCGATTCGGGATGCACCACCATTGGAGTGAGGCAGTCACTCGTAGATCCTTCTCGAGCCACGGGAAAAGTTATCAAATGCGTAACATTTGGTGGCACATTGGAGAAGTACTCCACTGCCATTATCAATATTGCTACTCCTTTCTTTACAGGAGATGTGCAAGCATGTCTCCTGCCGAATCCGATCGCTGATCTTATCATCGGTCGCATTCATGGAGTGAAAGAATGTACTCCGCAACAAATTGCTGATTGGGAAAATAACAATATGCAAACTGCTAATGCAGTAGTCACCAGGGCTCAAGCTCTTAACGCGCCTCAATCTTCGCCTTCTGAAGATAATGATGCGCAGAACCAAGATGATACCTTGGAAATTTCGCGTGACTCGTTCATAAAAAAGCAAGAAGATGATCCTACTCTAAAAAAAATTCTTTATGCTAGCAACAAAAGGTGATCCGAATAAAGACACATACCGTAAATCTTGGATTACGATGAAGAATGGCGTACTTGTACGTATGGTACAAGACTCCGCTAAGTCCATTCATTCTCAAATCCTTGTGCCTAAAAATATGAGAGTTAAAATCTTACAGCACGCTCATGATTCGCAGTGTGCTGGACATATGGATTTTTCCCGTACTAAAGCTAGAGTTCTTCAATCTTTCTTTTGGCCTGCTGTGAATAAGGACATACGAATCTATTGTCGATCTTGTAAAGTATGTCAAGAGATTAAATCCAGAGGTCCACGCCATGATGCACCTATTCAGGCTGCAGACATTCCCATTCGGCCATTTCAAAAAATGGCGATAGACATCATTGGTCCATTTAAGATAAAGTCTGCTAAAGGACACCAATTTATTTTGACGTGTGTTGATATGTGCACACGTTGGCCGGAGGCTGTTCCTCTAAAGAGCATAACTACTGCTGATGTCGCAGATGCTCTTTGGCTAATATTTTCTCGTCTGGGATTTCCAGCAGAAATATTATCAGACCATGGTACCCAACTCATATCGGATACCATGTCTCAAGTGATGTCGACTCTAAAGATAGAGAGATCTCTGAGTAGTATTTATCATCCTATGTCCAATGGGATGGTAGAACGTCTGAATAGAACTCTGAAAAACCTACTAGGTAAGATAACTGAGGATCATCCTCAGGATTGGGACAGGGTTTTACCCGCGGCTCTCTTTGCATACAGAGAGGTCGCCAACGAACATACAGGATTTTCTCCCTTTGAACTTGTCTTTGGCGCGAAACCGCGAGGTCCTATGTCCTTACTTCATGACCTCATAACTGCAGACAATATTGTCGATGACACAAAATCCTCTTACGAATATGTCATTGCACTTAGACATAAAATTATTGAAGCATGCAAATTGGCAACCGCTTCTTCTGAATTTGCGAAACAGAAGGCAAGACAATTTGCCAATAAAAAGAGATGCTTGCGACAACTTTGTCCAGGTGACAAAGCTTTTGTCTTACTACCTTGTAGGGAAAACAGACTTCTCATTTCTTGGAAACGTCCGTACGATATAATATCAAAAGTTTCCGATGTTGATTATATCGTCGATATTGACGGGAAGCATAAAACCTTCCACATCAACATGCTCACGGAATTCCACGAACGTCCGGATTATTTACAACCTGTTTTTCAGGCAACGGACGATTCTCCAGTCCAACATGGACATTACTCATCACTGTCAGTAATACAGGATGAGGAAACGAGTTTCTCGGATGTGAATTTGCCTTTTCCGATGATTCCACTTCATTCTAATGAATCATGGAAAGACGTTACAGTCTCTCCCGAGTTATCTCTAGGAGAACAGAGACAAGCTTCTACTATGTTACAACAATTTCAGGATGTCCTTACTGACATTCCTGGTCGAACTAATGTCATTGAACATGACATTATTCTTACTGACCATAATCCTATAAGAGTCAGACCGTATCCTATCCCGATACATTTTCAAGCACAGGTAGAGAAAGAGTTGAATGAAATGATAGATTTGGAAATAATTGAACCATCCACATCAGCATATTCTTCGCCGATGGTTATTGTACGAAAAAAAGACAATAACATACGTCTTTGCGTTGATTATCACAAACTGAACCAAGTGACGAAATTTGATGCTGAACCGATGCCTTTACTAGAAGAACTACTTACTAGATTGTCGAAATCTCATTTCTTTACTAAACTTGATTTGTCTAAGGGATACTGGCAAGTCCCTCTATCCGAACACGCCAAACCGTTTACTGCTTTTTCGACACCTAGGGGTCTATTCCAATGGAATTTCATGCCTTTCGGCCTTATGAACGCCCCTGCGACATTCGTACGCATGATGCGTCGAATCCTATCTCACCGTTCAGATGTTATCGCATATCTTGACGACATCTGTCTTTTCAGTGATACTTGGAAAGATCACTATAACGGGTTAAAGGAACTATTGACTATCTTACGCGAGCATAACCTGACAGCGAAACCATCTAAAGCCTGTATTGGTTTTGGCGAGATATCTTTTTTAGGTCACCGTGTTGGTCATGGTTTCCTAAAAACAGAAGACCATAATACAAGTAAAATACTTAACATTTCGATTCCTAAGACTAAAAAGCAAGTGCGAAGTCTTTTAGGTCTCATACAATTTTATGGACGATTCATTCCGAATCTGTCCTCAATCACGTCACCTCTTTCTTCTTTACTATAGAAAGGGTCTCCTAATATAGTCCACTGGACTCAAGAATGTCAATCCTCTGGATAAAATTAAAACTATGTTTTCTACTTCACCTATTTTGGTGTTACCTACTACGGATAAGACATTTGTTCTTCGTAGTGACGCTTCATCCACAGGGATTGGAGCAGCACTAATGCAAGAGTACTCCGGAACTCTGCATCCTGTGATGTATATTTCTCGAAAACTAAATGCTGCAGAGAAGAATTACTCGGTCCTAGACCGTGAATTATTGGCTATGGTTTTGTCAATCCTTAAACTTCAAAGATTTCTTCTTGGCGCGCATTTCATTGTGGAAACTGACCAGAAAGCTCTTACAGCTATTCAGAGTAAAAATCTGAAGAGCGCGAGATCAACGCGATACGCGATTGCTCTTCAGCCTTTTCATTTTTCGGTGCGAGCTATCCGTGGGTCAGAAAATGTGATGGCAGACATTTTGTCTAGATGCCCACATGATTCCACCTAACTGTTAGATCCTGAGATTTCTAACAGGTCGAACTTTGCTACAGTTTTTTCCTATGTTAAAATGTGTACACATATGTAATATATCATATATTGATTGTATCACTACTTAGCGGTTCCTTCATATATATAGTCACCGCTGTCTTTCAATGTTTTTCTTCTTCATTAATCATCATGTTAAAATACCTAAGATGAAAGATTTTGGATAAACTATTGTAGAAATTGTGACATTGCAACATTGTAGTATGCGTTGGTGGCACCTCCCTGGAAATATTTATACTCAGAGAAAGATTTTCTCTGGATCCTGAGATATATTCTCACTTAGCCTCACATTAGGCGTTACATTTCTTTGGAATGCTTATCATCTGCGCATTGTTATTCGTGCGTTGTGAGCCTATTGTATGTTGCTCCTAGATGTATTTCAAAAAAAAAAAAAGTACCATTTTTTTCCCGGGGGGGGGGGGGGGGGGGTAATCTGTTGCTCACATATTCTTATGTGACGCACGGATTACTTCACAGAGGCATACAATTCATCCAGTATGTCTATTTAATATGAAATATATATATTTGTATTTATTTGAGTGCGAAAATGCATTCCTTTGTAAAGCTAGATAATCCATGATTGATTTATACTTTTGATTATATGAGTGGTCTCTCTTGAATATTGACTTGGCGGATTAATACGGAATTTGTCATTTCTCATTTGTTACTGCCAGAAAATAGATTAATCTCGCTTAAGAATGTTTATGCATTGAATTCATATGTATTACTTGTCTAGAGCAAGAAGATTCAGTCGTATATTGTATATCTTCGTATGTTTAAGACGGACTATATTCTTTCTGAACAATTCTGGGGCAGGTGTTAGTTTTTGCCTACGAAGGCGTGATGAGTCCTGACGAAGTCGCCGATAATGGCTGTTGTGTATCTCTGGGCTGGTCCTGTAGCAAGCTTGAAAATGATCTGTGTATGATCATTTCTGTAGGAGATTGTGTCTCTACGAGATTCTGTTGTCAGAGATCCTCCTCATATACTTACTTACTTACTTAGTCGTTCCCATTCTACCGTGAGGTGTAGAGGTTTGGAAGAGAGAGCGCCAGACTTTTCTATCGGCTGTCTTCCTCCTGGCCTGGTTCCATTCTAGTCCTCGGTCCTTCAAAGATTGTCTAATGTTGTCCTCCCAGCAGACTCTGGGTCGTCCTCGGGGTCTGGATCCTTGGCTCTTTGTTTCCCATGCTTGTCGTGGTAGCCGATCTTCTCCCATTCTGCAGACATGGCCAAACCATCTTAGTTGGGACTGTTCTACTTGGGTCTGTAGGGGGTGGCATTTTAGGCCTTGACGTATCGTCTGGTTGCGTACCATGTCTCTTCTTGTTACTTCAACCACCTTCCTCAGATACCTCATTTCTGAGGTTTGGATCTGGCTTTTATGGGTTGTAGTCATTGCCCATGACTCGCATCTATATGTCAAGACTGGGCCATAGGTGGAGCGGTATACAGCCATCTTCGTTTTCTTACCAACCTCTCTCTTGCTGAGGAATCCTCGATTTATGGCCTGAAAAAGTCTCCCAGCTGCTGCTTTTCGAGTGGCCAACTCTTCTTTGATGCCTCCCTTTCGGTCTATAATAGCTCCGAGGTATTTAAAGTGGTCGACCTGCTCCAGGACCTGTTCTCCCAGCTTAATCTGATGTCTTCTTTCTTCTCGTGATATCACCATGGATTTTGATTTAGAGCTGCTTATGACCATCCCTCTCTTCTCCAGCTCTTCCTTCCAGACTTGCAGGTTGGATTGGAGATGTGCCTCTGATTTAGCAATCAGGGCAACATCATCAGCAAATGCCAGCTCTGAAATATAGACCTGTCTCATCTTCCAGTACCCCACTGAATACTTTCTTGTTCTCTCCTTACATGCCTTGATGACATCGTCCATAAGGAGTATGAAGAGGTAAGGTGATAGGATATCACCTTGTCTTACACCAGTGGTGGTCCTGAACTCTTCTGACTTATGGTTTGCTGTCCTCACATAATTTCTGCAAGACTTGTAGAAGCTCTGTATAGCATGAATCAGAGGTGCTGGAATATTCTTCCTTGCCAAACAGTAACAAAGTTTGCTCCAAGGGACCCTGTCAAACGCCTTTTCCAGATCTATGAAACAAAGATGGATCTCTCTCTTATACTCAAGGGCCTTTTCACTCAGCTGTCTGAGTGTGACTCATATACTTTATTGTGTTTAATTCGGACTCCAGGTAATTCCAGACCCTTTTCGATGATCTCGATTCAATTAGACCTAGTTTGAACATTGTGCTTCGTATGTCTAGGATCGTTAATATATCGATGAAGATGACAGGTGTGCCAACAGTTCTTGTGTACTACATGAAGCAACCTATTGATATGGAACTGTTTGGAAACGCTATGAGAATATTTATTATGAATTAACGTTGGCTTATCATTTACCCTTCTTCTGAGTGAGTGAAACTCAAGAAGGTAGCCATCTTGAATTCCTGTCATCATTTTTGGATCACTGTCAAGAGAACAAACTTTGCATCTTACTATCGGGCAGTGGTATAGAGATCTTGTTATGGTGTGAAAACCCACTATCGTGGTTTATTATGATTATACAAACATTGGACATATTCAGCTTAAGAACTTAGCCAAGAAATGAAGGTTCGTGCTATGAACTCTTTATATGTTACCGATCCTCATTGATGCGTTCAGTCAGTAGGGGATACGGCGATAATTTAACAGAACATTGAATGCTGCCTTATGTTGCCCACTATATTTGAAGGCTGCATGAAAATATGCTCCACGATTCAAATGCCTAGTGAATGTATGTCAACATGTACCTATGACTATATCCGTGCTGTCCAAGTGTGTACGTCCTTATTAAACCATTGAAACGTCAGCTGTGGTTCAAGCAATCCTTGACTTATACCTGTGATTGGAGTGAGTGTCCTGTAAACCTGTCGAACTGTCATCCATTCGCGTCTATTACCATTGATGTTTACACTCACCCATTACATCAGAAAAAGCACTTCACAGTACACCTTACCAAGGAACCAAGACTCTACAGTTACAGTAGGAATACCACCAACCAACATATAGAACTTTTACAGTGGTACAATATAATATACACACTTTACAACACTAAATACCTGTGTCACACACATTCCACAACTCGCACGCTTTTACACTCGAAGCGTATTCGTGTTCTGCTCCATTGCGCACAGCGAAGAATTACACGCCTGTGAGCAAAGTGATAGGTAACACTTTTACCCCGCCCCCCCCCCTTCCCCAGCGAAAACTGAAAGTTTTCCATATAGGAAGTCATTTTTAGAAAATGCGAGAAGTTACCGTCCAGTCTATGTCATACCTGAGCAACAGTCTATGGAATGTAGTCAGCACCATGGAAAAATGAGAAAAATCAATGAAAATGTGAAGAAATATGATAATGAAATTGTGAAGTTTTGGAAAATGAAATATCTGAATGCATTTAATTAAAAGATGAATGAAATGAAAGATCTAACTAATTAAATAGTATTAAGTAAGTATAATAATTACGTTAATGTAAATTTCCACATGAACCTGTGTGTGCTGTCTGTAGCATTGTGTAAAACTGATTAACTAAAGTTACTGAGTGTCATCAATGATAGGTTCTTCTTTCCTTAGTGTGAAAGATTACTGTTTGTAATTTTAGCACTTTAGAGTCACATAACTGGTTTAAGTAATACCACAAAAGAATGTTCAAATGGCGAAGTTCTCCTTAGGCGTATCGAATCGATTGTTTCTTGTGTGAGATTTCTTTTCATATGTTGCCTCTTGAGTGTCACAGTCTCTGAGCCCAACATTTTGAAGTTCGGTTGCTGGAATAGGAAATATGATCTTTATAAAGTTCTGCATCTTAAGATATGACAAAGAGCCTTATACTGTTTATCTGAGATACTGTTTGATTTGGTTCCTTTACCGCATACGTCATGACTGTCCGGAAATCAGATCCTGTGTACTGTTCATGGAACTTGATGTAGTGTGAAACGATTTGAATGTATCCACACAAAACGTCTCTTATCTTGTCTTCAAATGACTTGAGTTGTTTCTCTTGATAACGATGGTAATATGTATCTGGTTATGGATATTGTCAAGATAGCGTTTTTAAGTTAGCGAGGTATCTGTAGACTATCAGCAGTGTACCTTAGTCAATGGGTCGCAGCAATGTCATATCCTTGAGAATCGGGCAGGTCTGTCTGTGTACATGTCGACAGAACATCTGCAAGCACATTGGACTTGCCCTCAATAGGTCGAATGATATAGTCATATATTTGCAAATTAATTGCATAACATGCGACTCGTGCGTTTTTCATGTTGGACTTTTGAAGGAACGACAGGGCCTTCTGGTCTGTCTCAATGATGAAACGAGAACCAAGAAGGTAACGCTGAAGCTTTGTGACAGCCCATATGATCGCGAGAAGCTCGCGCTCAATAATTGGATATCTGGTTTCTGTCTTTGTGAGCTTCCTCGACACATACATCACCGGATGAAGCATTCCACCTACTTCTTGCATCAAGGAGCCACCAATATCGTACATCGAAGCGTCTGTCCTGAGAATAAATGGGAGATGAGGATCAGGGAGTTTTAAAATTGGTGCACATGAAAAGTAATGCTTTAAATGGACTAGAGCTATGTTGCAGGCCTCCGTCCAGACAATTCTATTAGGGGAGCCTTTTGTAGTTAACTCAGATAGAACTGACGTAACTGAAGATAAATGAGGAATAAATTTATTATAGAACTGTATAAGGCCGAGAAGACTTCGCACCTGCTTTTTAGTCTTAGGAATTGATAGGTTAAGAATCTTCGAGATAGTTTTATCCTCAGTTTTCAGAAATCCATGGCCCACTCTGTGACTTAGGAAAGAAATTTCTTTGAAACCTATGTGAACTTTCGAAGGATTCGCTGTCAGATTATTAGAGCGAAGAATTTCGAGAAGAGATTTCAATCCAGAAACATGTTCGTCCCAAGAGTTGTGGAACAAACAAATGTCATCTATATAGGAGATGATATCAGAGCTATGAGAAAATAGTTTCCTCATCATCCGAACGAAAGTTGCTGGTGCGTTTACCAAGCCAAAGCACATGAAATTCCACTGAAAGAGGCCCTTAGGGGTAGCGAAAGCAGTGAAAGTTTTTGCTTTTTCCGTGAGAGGTATTTGCCAATATCCCTTGGCTAAGTCAAATTTGCTAAAGTAGGTTGCTTTAGAAAGTTTTGACAGTAATTCATCAAGAATTGGCATTGGCTCTGCGTCAGACTCCGTTATGGAATTGAGTTTACGAAAATCCATGCATAATCTGATAATATTATCCTTTTTCTTGATTATAACCATTGGGAAAGAATAAGCAGACTCTGATGGTGCAATAATGTTAAGCTGTAACATTTGACCTAATTCTTTTTCAACCTGATCCTGAAAGTGGATAGGGATAGGGTAAGGTTTTAATTTAATAGATTTGTGATCTGTGAGTCTAATATCGTGAGTGATTATAGACGTTCGGCCTGGAATATTAGACAGAACTTGCTGATATGACTCTAGAATAGAAAGAATTTGAGATTGTTGTTCGCTGGATAGATCCGGACAAATAGATACATTTACCCATGATTCTGTCGGATAAAGAGACATAACAGGAAGTTGCAAAGGTACATCATAAAAAGAAGTGGGTTCTTCTTGAATCACTGATAATGAAGAGTAAGATGTAGGATGATCAGTGATTACTTCATTAACAGCATCTAAGATAGGTTTGAGATATTCAGGTCTATCATGGAATTGTTTGAGCATGTTGATGTGAAAGGTTTTATTCTTGCCTTTCACGTCAAGAATGTAATCAACATCTGTCAATTTTGAAATAATTTCATATGGACCACTCCACGAAATGAGAAGGCTATTCTCTCTCGTTGGTAGCAGGACGTAAGCTTTGTCTCCAGGAAGTAATTTCCTTAACTTTTCCCAACGGTTTTGAAGAGATCTAGCTTTTTCTTTTGCCTTTTCAGATTAATCAGTCGCTATTTTCCAAGCGTCTATAAGTGTCTTTCGTAGATTCACCACATACTCATAGGATGACTGGCATTCCTGAGTCATCTCCGAACCTGTAAGTAATTGTTTTATTATCGACATGGGTCTTCGTGGTGGAGCACCATACATGAGCTAAAAAGGTGAGAACCCAGTGTGTTCGTTTGGGACTTCCCGATAAGCGAACAGCACTGCTAGGAGCACTCTATCCCAGTCTTGTGGATACGTCGTGGTCACTTTCCACAGTAGTTGTTTCAGCGTTTTATTTAAACGGTCTACCATGCCATTGGACATAGGATGATAAACAGAGCTAAGAGATCTATCAATATTACATAGTTTCATGACATGCGACATGACATCTGACACAAACTGTGTTTCCCTATCTGATAAAATATTGTCAGGGAACCCCACTCTCGTAAAAATGAGGAACAGTGCATCAGCCACATTGGTGGTAGCAATATGTTTAAGAGGTATTGCCTCCGGCCACCTGGTGCACATATCAATACAGGTGAGGACATATCTATGACCTCTGGCTGACGGAACTGACAGTGAACCTATTAAGTCTATGGCCTTTTTTTGAATGGTCGCACCGAAATATCCGCAGCCTGTATAGGTGCATTATGGTAAGCACCCTTTGTAGCCACTTTTTGGCATGTCTTGCACGAACGACAAAATAATTTGACATCCCTGACTACTCCAGGCCAATAAAAATGCTGTAAGACTCTATATTTCGTCCTAGCAAAGCCCATGTGGCCTGCACAGTTTGTATCATGCGCATGTCTGAGAATGTAAGGTCGAATATTGGTTGGTACCATAATTTGTTGCTGTACCGATGTAGCATCTCTAGCATTACGAATTAATATGTCATTTTTAATTGTATACCATGGTTGTGACCTTTCTGAGCAATCAACATCATCTGATTTTACCAATTTGAAAAATCTTTTTAAAGAATTGTCATTCTTTTGCATATCAATAAATGATGTCTTCGTTAACATCGGCATAAGATGTTGATCTTCCTCCTTGTCATGATTGTTAGTCATTTCTTCTTCCTCTTGAGCCTGTGCCTGTGCTCTTGTAACGACCATATTAGCGTGTAGTATATGCTGACGTTCCCAGATTTCTGTATCTTGGAGTGAACACGATTTTATACCCACAATATTGCCCATGATTATGTCAGCAATTGGTTCCTGTAATAAACATGCTTTCACTTGACCTGAGAAAAATGGAGTATCAATGTGCACAGTGGCCACAGGATAGAATTCCACCGTGCTCCCAAATAGGACACATTTTACATTCTCCCCGGTGCAGCAAGATGGGTCTACCAACAATTTGCGTACTCCAACAGTTGTGCAACATGTATCACGCAAGACTGAAACTACTTGATTATTTAAAAAACCCCTGTGAAACATTAGCGAGCCTTTCCCATCATGAGAGGCTAATGCAGGTACTAACGCGGGCACAGGATGACCGCAGGAAAGTCTGGAGATCCCATCCGGCTGAAACAGTTCGTTAAAATTCAGTACTCTGCAAATGTGACTTAGCAAGTAATCAATGCAAACAAAAAAATTAGTGTAGTACACTATAAGACAGAACACGTAGTGCAATAGTGTAGCAACAGAAGAAAATACTAAGGTGTAGAAAAAAAGATAATGTTTGAAATGAATGCTTACACTATAAGGTTAGACTAAACAAGACAAATTTACAACGTAAAATCCATATATCAACATAATGATAGCTAGAGAAGACCAAGAATAGACGTACAAAAATGCAAAAAAACTAAATAAAAAAAACAACCGATAAATACAAACAACAGTGAAAAAACAGGACAGCACGTCTATAACATAAAGTAAATATAGTATATTCACAAAGAGCGCTTTTCACACAGCATTCTGAGCCGGGCCTCTTTGAGAAAATATTACATAAATTTCCCTACTGACACCCTTGATTGCAGACCCGTCCGAAGATGAGATGTAATTCTGCTTATCAAGGTCCCACACCGTCCTCCCTTCTAACCACAACAAACATAAAACAAATAAACAAAAAGGCTCTACTATAGAATTGTGTAAGACTAAGGCTACAACAAACTAGTCCACTTATCTTTTTATGATCCTTCCTCCGAAGTATAAATGCACGTGACAGTATTGTTGCCTCCAACATATTCAACAGGTAGAGCGAAATTTCATCGATGCAGATTGCTCCCACATGTAGAACTAGCCATCTTGTTTTGCTGATTGTATGAATGGGCTTCGTTTTGACTGCAGAAATGTTGTTTGATTACTTTAATTTTTCTTGACGAATCCAACCTGGAACTGCGTCGAGTGATGATAACTTCCTTCTCAAAGACGTTGATGAAGAAAGTACGAACTTCTATTGGTAAAGTACAGCCAATATTATGATTGAAGAGTGCTGTTTACTCTTTAAGTTTCTTCTTGCCGACCCTAGTTTGAAGAAAGCCGGTTGGCATAGGTTGCGCAGAAATTTCTATTGCTTTTCGATACTGTAAAATTCGTCGATGTGGCTAGGGACAGTAGTATCGTTTGATAAAATCTTGTGGGTAGAACGAAATCCCGTGTATACTGGCCACCACTTTATACTGTTACCTTATACTTATTGAAGGCTATTGGGTAACGAGTATATTAATGTGCTGCACTAGTCTTGTAAGGTATTTTGATATAATAGACAACCGTCTAAACAGTAGTGTAAGGAATGGCCAACTTGAATAATCTTGACCAACAGCTTGTTGTACGTTTTATCACATTTAATATGTCACAATACAACATAAGTGTACTTCACTTCTTTTGAGAGCATATGATGATATGACGTTACATCAGTAATACAAATGTGTTCAGTAGCAGACATAAGCAATAATGTCGTTGTGCCGGTTTAAAGTCAGAATGTCTCTGTATCGTCTACGACGCTTTCATACTTTACAAATCCGTATTGATTCAAATCACTTACTGTCCATCTCCTTAAGCCACACACAGTCCGGCACACATTCTTAATGAATTGAGTCAATTATCCTGACTCTGAAATATTTTTATAACAATAAACACTGGTCTGTCGCTCTCACATAAAAATCCGTACACTTTGAAAACACCAGCCAAACTCAACTGTCCTAACGATAACCTTCGTTCCCCCCGCAGCAGACCCTGTCCACGTCATACACTAAATACCTGTGTCACACACATTCCACAACTCGCACGCTTTTACACTCGAAGCGTATTCGCGTTCTGCTCCATTGCGCACAGCGATGAATTACACGCCTGTGAGCAAAGGGATAGGTAACACTCACCTGCATTGACCGGGCAGACTTGCTTCACTAGTCGAGTCAAAATCTGGCTTGTATAAATCTTAGAGGGTTTTATTCGTGTCCTCCAACCTGAGGTCGTATGTTCGAGTCAATCCAGCTGCCTGGAACTTCGCAGGAGCACAGTGATTGCACCGGAGCTACATCCTTAGTCCCCCTCAGTCTTGGGTGGGCTAACGAAAAGATCATCAGCGGGTGTTGTGTGCAAGAAATTAAGGACAGAACTGTTTCAAGAGATGAGTACACATTAGTACCAGTTCCGTCGGCAATTGTGAGAAATTAACTGACAGGGAAGAAAAAGTGATTTAGCGTAGTGAGAGACAAGATTAACAGCACAGCTGATAAAGTTTCTGTAATTGATTAACAGCACAGCTGATATCTATAATTTTGTTCCTATAATTGGAAGAGTTGTTGTAATATATATATATATATATATATATATATATATATATATATATATATATATATATATATATATATATATATATATCATGTGTAAACTTACAAATCCATTGTATTCCATCTTCGACCATCCACCCTTCAGCACAAGAGTAGATAGTGTATATACATTTTTTTTATTTCGTACGCCCGCTAATACTCGAGGCGAAATCTCAGGTTATTATTAATGTCTAACCTGACATTGATTTTACGTGAGTATCCCTTTTTTCTTGTACAGGTGTCCCTCGCCATTCAGGCAGATACTCGCCGATTTTGGAGGTACCCATTACAGCTGGGTCGGCTCAGGAGCCGCCAGTCCCTGGTCGACGACACTCCTTCAAATGTCCTCGCCAGGTCTCGAGTTAATCCAGTCCAAATCCCGGTCAACGAAAAATCCTCAAATGCCGTCACCCGGATTTGATCCTGGATCACCCGGTCGCCAGAGCGGTGTGGTAACCACTACGCTATCGTGGCTCCCATGTATATACTTAATAAATAAGGAAATTGTATTTGAACGACTTGTCAATTTTATAATTTTTAAGTGGAATCTGTTTCCTTGTTTTAATATCACAGTTAGTTACACATCGGGGTGGCATTTTTATGACTGTCTCCACTCTACTAATTTTTCGAGATCAGCTCATGCACAGCCGTAACTAATTTGTGATACCAGTAGTTCTCTCAGACACTGGGACTTCACCATTTTCTGCAGAAATTCATTTTCTGTAATTATCAGTACTGTACTGATCCTAGAGCCAATAAAAACCTCACGCTACAATTATCCTGCCTAGTATTTTGCTGGGAACTACGAGAAGAGTTATTCCTCTCCAATTATTGCAGTCTGCAAGATCTCCCTTCTTGGGCAATTTGACAATTATTCCTTTGTTCCACTCTGTTGGTGTTGTCCCTGTTTTCCAGACTTGTGCAAATAGTGGTTCTAATAGTTCTGCTGCTAGCTCAGGGTCTGTCTTAAATAGCTCTGCGTTTAAGTTATCATCGCCAGGAGCTTTTCCATTCTTTAACCCTTTGATTGCTGTGATGATTTCTTCTTTTCGTTGAAATTCTGTATTAACATCTAGATCATTTTCAGCCTCAAGAACATTCAATTGTGTTTCTGGTGGTTCCTTATTCAGAGTTTCTCTGAAATGCTCTGCCCATCTTGTTTCCTGTCCCTCTGCTGTCGTGATGAGATTTCCTTGCTTATCTCTTACTAATGTAATATTGTTTGCACCTCGTTTTCCGCTGATGATTTTAGTTATTTTCTATACTGTGCTTTGTTCATTTCTCAGTGCTGCCTCTTCTGCCTGTCTAGCAAGGTCATCCAGAAATGTCCTTTTGTTATCACGGGTTTGACGTTTTACTTCCTTGTCCAGCTGACTGTACTGTTCACTTTATATTGCCTTTAACCTGGGAGACCTAGCTTCTGTTTTCTTTCTTTTCGTTTTTTTTCTCTTCGCTATGGTGTTTAGCGTTTCTGGTGTTATCCAGTCTTGACTCTTTCTTTCCTGGAATCCCAAGCATGACTTGCTGCTTTCCTTGTATATTGTTGAGATGGTGTCGAATCTCTGGTCGACATCATCGGTCTCTGCTCTTTCATGGCTTTTGGTAATCTGATATCGTCTCTTTACGTCGAACACGAAAGCTTTTCTGGTGAGGGGGTCCGTAAGTTTCGTGATGTTATATCTTTTCAGTTTGACTGCAACTGGTCCAGCAGCTCTGAGTGTCACCTTCAGTCTTGCTACTACTAGGTAATGATCACTTCCCACATCTGCTCCTCTTCTTACTCTCGTGTCTTGTAGTGCATGTCTCCATCTGCCATTGATCATTATGTGATCTATCTGGTTTCTGTTTCTTTTGTTATTCATCATCATCAGTTGCCATCTCCACAACGAAGGTTGGCTGTAATGGATCTCCAACGTCTTCTGTCTCTTGTCTTGGTGGTACACTCTGATAGACTCTTTCCCGTCCATCTCTTGATGTTATCTTCCCACTTATAGCGCTGTCTTCCCCTTGCACGTTTGTCTTCAACTCTCCCTTGTATTATGGTCTTCTGCAAGGTGTTATGTCTTTTTATGTGGCTAAAGTACTTTAGCTGCCGAACTTTGACCTCTCTCATTAGTTCTCTTTTCATACCTAGATTTTCTAGGACCTCCTTTTTTGTTTTCATCTCTTTCCATGAGATACGCCCCATTCTTCTATATATCCACATTTCAAGAGCCTCAATTCTTTCTCCAAATGCTTATTCATCGTCCATGTTTCTGCACCATACAGAAATGCAGAATATATATAACACTTTATGATTCTCAGTTTTAATTTATGAGATAACTGTTTGGATGTCAGTATATGTTTCATGTTGTTGAATGTAGCTTTGGCCATTCCTATTCTCTTCTTGATTTCTGTTTCACATCTGCCATCTTCTGTTATTATATGACCAAGATATACGTAGCTCTTGACTTGTTCCAGGATTTTCCCATTTACGCTTATCTTTAATGTGGGTTTATCGTCTGTTTTGCTAATTATCATAGTTTTAGTTTTCTCAATATTAATGTCGAGTCCATATTCATGACTTATACTGTTCACTTGCTTCACTAGTTCTTGTAACTCCTGTTCGCTTTCAGCTAACAACACGGTATCATCTGCATGTCTAAGGTTGTTTATTGATCTTCCACTGATGTTCAGTCCTGGTATTTCCTGTATCTGTTTGAAAATTTTTTCGGTGTATAAATTAAATAGGCATGGGGACAGCACACAACCTTGTCTGACACCTCTTTTTATGTCTCTGTATGGTGAATAATTCCTTCCCGATCTTACTGTGGCAGTTTGCTCCCAATAAAGATTACTGAGTATTCTTATATCTTTTCCATCAATACCTATGTCTTTGAGGCATTCAATTATTTTCTCATGATGGATTATGTCAAAAGCCTTCTTATAGTCAATGATGCACATATACATACTTTTTTGGACCTCTGTATATTTTTCTGCTAATATTCTTAGGCAAAATATGGCCTCTCTTGTTCCACTGTTCCGTCTAAAACCAAACTGTTCTTCTTGGATTTCGCTGTCTACTTTACTTTTCATTCTTTCCTGTATGATTTTGAGCAGTATCTTAATTGCATGACTCATCAGGCTGATTGTTCTGAAGTCTGAACATTCTGTTGCATTTGGTTTTTTGGGCAATGTTATAAAAACTGATGTCTTCATGTCCTGTGGTAAATATCCTGTATTGTATATATCATTGCATATTTCTGTGATTGTATCTATACCAAAGCTCTCCAGAGCTTCTATCATTTCAATTTTTATGTTATCCATGCCTGCTGATCTTCCTTTTTGTATCATATGAATGGCATTCTCTACTTCTGATCTGAGAATGTTTGGGCCTTCATTAGAATCTGGTGATGGTTTTTTACCTCTGTTGTCCTCGAATAGTTCTTTTACGTGTTCTGCCCATCTGTTTGATATGTCTTTCTCATCAAGTAATATTACACCATTTTTGTTCTTGATACAGCTTCCTCCTTGTGCAAACCGCGACCGATTTGATAATTTCTTTATTTCTTCATGCATATCTCTTGTCATGTGCTTTGCTTCCAAGTCTTCTATTTCCATACATTTTGTTTCTATCCACCGTTCTTTTGCTTCTCTACACATAGTACGTATGTCATTGTCTATTGTTTTATATTCTGGAGTGTTTTTTGCTTACTTTCTTTCTGCCATTTTATTCAAGATGTCATCTGTCATCCAAATTTGATTTTTCTTAGATTCCTTTTTAGGTAAATTTGCATTTGCTGATTGTATGCTTGGTTTTAAGCATTCCCATTTTGCGGTTGCTTTTTCTTCTGAGTTTTCTCTTCTATACTGCTCCATGCTTTCTGTCAATAACTGTTGGTATTTATTTTTGACGTCGATTAAATATTTTGTTTTATATCTGGTTGTTTCAGCGCTGATATTTCCATCTGGGGTTCATCCTGTCTTCTGTTTCCTGCTCTCTTCAGCTTTATATTTACTTTGATGACAACTGGATTGTGATCTGAATTTATGTCGGCGCCAGGATGTGTCTTTGCACTTGTGACACTGTTCTTAAATCTATGTTTTATCATGATATAGTCGATTTGATTACGTGTTACATCTCCTGGGCTTTTCCATGTGTATAATTTCTTTGGGTGGTGTTCAAAAAAGGTGTTACATATGACCAGCTGGTTTTCTTCACAGAACTGGATAAGTCTGTCTCCTCTATCAGTTCTTGTCCCTAATCCATACTGTCCTACTATTTTCTTGTATTTTCCTTTTCCTACTTTTGCATTCATATCACCCATTACTATCAACACATCTGTAGATTTGACTGGTTTAAGTGTGTGTTGTAGCTCTTCATAGTATTCTTCTATTTCTTCCTCGCTGTGATCTTTAGTTGGTGCATAAGTTTGTAAGATTGATATGTCGAATGGCTTTGCTCTCATCTTTAGTAACATCATTCTGTCATTGTGTGTCCAGTATCCACATACGTATTTTTCTAACTCCTTCTTTATCAACATTCCTACCCCTCTTTCGTGTTTTTCTCCTCCTGCGTGTATAAGCGTGTACTGGTCTCTTGTTATGTAGCCTGTATCCAAAAGTCTTGCCTCTGCAACTCCCAGTATATCGAGTTTCATGTCGGTTGCCTCTAATATAAGATTGTCAAGCTTTCCTTCTCCGTTTAGAGTTCTAACATTCCATGTTCCTATTTTTAGGCTTCTCCTACTAGTTTTTAGGTTGTCTTTTTCAGAATGCTCCCTTTCAACAGAATTTAAGGAACACTCGTCATTATGTACTTCCTCACTCATTAGAGGAGTTGCCTCTTCCCTGTTAATTTGTACAGTAGATTCTTCCCCAGGGGACAGAGAGTTCTCTACATATCGGTTCTTATCTTGTTGTTGTGATCCCATTACGTTCTATAGGAAGTACGTGGTAAGGCCCCAATCTCTTCCACGGTGGCTAGCCATTGTCTTTTTCTATGTCCGACATGCCTCTAGTGCGCCACACACTTTGCTGTTTCGCTTTGCGAGCCGTTGATCTTCTCAGATTCCCCCGCCTCACTCACCGTCTCAGTCTTTGTGTACTAGGGATGGACATTCCCTTGAGTAAGATTGCTCCTACTCCACCCATGTAGTTTAGCCAGTCAGCCAAGACTGTTGCCCGGGATGTGGCCACCGCCGTACACAAGCGGTATTCGAGGAGCCATATGTGAGCTAGACAAAGAGAGGAGAACCAAATAGGATCCTGACTATCCTAAAAAGGACATGGCTGTCTCTCACCGTGAGGTACTATCCCTCTCTCTTTATCCTACATCCTTTTTTGTTATTATAAGATTATAAAATGAGCGATGATGAAGGTACGCTAGGTAATTATAGCAGCACGACGACACACACGCCACAGCGTAAAAAATTAAGCCATGGTATCAGTAGGATTTTTGTGCGGAATGGCTAACAGACAGCGAACTAAAGGATTGGATAAAGCCTGACTCTGGCAATAGCTATGCTGCGATTTTTACGGTCTGTTCCTGTACATTAACTAATGCCAACAAAACAGTTTTATTGACACATAAAAGCACACAGAAGCTTATGAAAAACTTCGAAGCCAAAAGCAAAACTCTGAATATTAACAAGTTTTTCATCAAACCAAAAGAGCCCTGTCTCCAAGACAAAATTGCTAAAGCGGAGATACTGTTGTCGGCTTTCATGGCAGAACATAATACTCCGTTTTCACAAGTTGATCATTTGATTGAATGTTGCAAGCAGATGTACACGAGAGTATCGTTTTCTTCTCAGTATGTTTATTAGGCAGGAAGTTTTGCAGCATGAGCATCGCTCTCTTGCGTACATTGATCCTTCGGATGTACAGGTGAACATGAAACTGAATTACATTGAGCTGGGTGGACGATGTAAAGCGCAGTTAATCCGATAACCGTTAGGAGATAAAGAAGTCCAGTTTTTCAAGGATGTATTGGCATACTATTATTGGCATATTATTATTATTATTATTGGCATACCTGATTGAACTTTGTACTCAAATACGACGCAGGTTCCCATTTGGACAAAATAGTGTTCTGGCGCAAATGCAGCTGTTGAATCCAAAGCAAGCTCTCAATATCAACAAACCTTCTGTCATTCCATTTGCAGCGCAGTTCCCAACAGTTGTTTCAGAAGAGAGCCTTGATCGTCTGTCTGATCAAAAGCGAGAACTGGCATCGTACCGAAAAGATCTCGGACATCTCGTGGATGAGGATCCGCCCGCACTCTGGCTGGGACTGCAACAAGTAACAGATGCTAATAACCAGAAGAAATTTGATGTTTTGGCTGACCTCATTTGCACGCTTATGGCACTACCTCACTCCTCAGCATGCGTCAAAGGAGTGTTTTCGAAGGTTAACTTAGTTAAAACTAAACAAACCAACAAGCTTTTGTGTGAAACAGTTTCCAATCGAATACTAGACAAGCAAGCAGTTGCCAAAAGATGGAGTTTGCCATAAGTTTAATCCTAGAAAAGCGTGGTTGAAGATGTGCGTGAAGGACGTTGTCGGCAGAGATATGCCAAAATTTTTGAACTCTACAATCAATATTCCACGTTGTCAATTCATAATTCACGCATATGATCTTGACGAAGGAGAAGTTGTCGACATGGATGCCGAGTCTCTGACAAGTGAAAATTTTCAACAGTAACAAGGTAAAACTAACATTTTATATTTGATTGGAGGAACCTTTTGTTAATGTAACTACTGTAAGTATGTTACTGTTAAAATATCTCATTTTCAAGAGTTCATATATTTGGATGTTAATAAAATCATTTTTATATAATTGTGAATTTTTGGTAATAAAAAATAAAATAAAAATGAAGAAATAAATGAAAATTGTTAGCACACAGCTTATTTGTGCTAAAGTTGCACTAAAAGATTGTGTGGATGATTTCAAGAGTCAATGAGGGTGCAATTAACCTCACAGATAGAGGTTCACGTCCACATTTGTATACTATAGCATTGTGCATAGCTGGTGGTCATATAAGGATGACTCCAGACATGCTTCCATGCATTGTGTGTGGGTTATAACATTACTAAAGATTCCCTCAAACTGCACCACTCACATGCACTAAGTCTGTGTATCTGTCTATCCCGTGTATTTGAGGCATAAAATAATCTGGATATATCCGGGTTTTTTTTTTTAAAGAAAATATGGGTTTATCTCTAGAACTTGAGTGGCAACCTTGCCGGTAACAGCGTTTAGTTTCAGTTTTTCCTATGTAAAGTGTTGCATAGACAAGTTGTTGTCGCACAACATTTAGTTTCTGTTTTTAAGATAGTAAAGACCAATGGTCCTCTCGTGTAATTAAGTGTTTCCTAAAGTTTAAGTTGCTTTGTTTTCAGATAGTTAACATCAATGCTTTTCAAACAGCTTTAACTTTCAGTTTTACAGATACCTGTACCTGTTGTTTCCTGGCCCCTTTCAGTTTTAATTTATATTATGTAGAACAGTGATCGGTAACCAGTCGGTCCTTTTCTACCGGTAGATCCCGGTGGGCGATTGGGTAGATATTTAGGCATGGGGGGGAACATTTTGGTTTTGGCCTAGATCTCTTCCACCTTCATGTAGCGAGAGGAAAGTTATAATGATGGTGATATTATCCTGGACAAATAGATGTATCAGTTGATACCAGGATAGTGCCAGATAAGATACTGGTCTTACAAGAAATACCCCACTATCTGAAAAGAGTAATGGTGTATCGACATCAAATGTATAGTCAAGCTGTATAGGTTCCTAGATGAGATGGTAATGTGCTATCTGGTTTCCTATGGGCTCCTGTCGTGAATTTAGATAGGTTTGAAAGTTATTTATGGTCCCGCCTGAGTAGAGTGGATGGTGATAATACGTGAGAAGTAAAGGTGTGAGAATAGATTTTACGAGTGAATAGTTTAAGGAAAAGATCTGTCTCTGGACTGAGTAGTTTCTCTAGTCCAGCCTATCTATACGACTATAATTTAGTATAAGACAATCTTGCACCTCCCTAAATAGGTAAATATAACTTTAACTAAACCACACACACACACACACACACAGCTATGTGACAACAAGACACACAAACGTGAAAAACTATGGTAAATTGGGTATGGGTCTGACCAACGCACAACGTTAAGTTCTTTTGTTGTTTATTATCATTAAACTTTACAACATCGAATATCTAAAGAAAGATCAAATAAAATCAGAATTACATGCATAGAAAAATAACTGCATACATGTACCCTCCCCTTTATTGCGAGAAAAGAACCCAACAAGTTAATAATCCCAAAGGTCAAAGGTTAGCACTATGTTACAGAATAAACAGTAAAGAAAAAAAATAACAAAGTTCCTACTAAAGCTATCCAGTAAAATTAAACAATATTTAAACAGAATTTCAGATAATACTATTTTCCTGTAACAAAGAAAATATTTCTCTCTCTCTCTCTCTCTCTCTCTCTGTCATACGTGGCCACTCATTCGCTTCTTACCTAATCTTGGTGAAAACAATCTCTCGGACATATAATCCCTGAATAGGTATATAATTTCCAGTGTTTTTATCTTCCGAATTGGCCCCAGTCCCTCCACTAATAATTAAATTTTATAAGGGGGACGCCAAATTTGGTGGTTGATTCCTGGATATACAAATGTCACCTCGAATAGTTAATGTAGAAAAACCGAGCTCTGGTATTCACAGTAAACAGTAGAAAATACTTCCAGTACAGGGAAACATCTGGTTGCTAAACTATTAATTATTGTTTATTAATAATGATGGTAAATCCTATCGGCTGTCTCTTTGGTGAGTGCCGATTTGGAAACAGCGTAGCTGGCTGAATATATCCGCTAATACGACTGTCAAAAGTCAGGTAATGATGTTATTGATATTACGCCACAGTTGGCTGATAAAATTGCAAAAAAATATCTGGGTATTTGTAAGTCCAGTTAACTTTACTATTTAAAATGTTTATGTGTCCATTTGGTCAGTCCTGTTCACAAATGAACTTGGGGACTTGTAAGCCAAGAATAAGACCACATTAATCACTCAGTAAATGAAGAAAAAGGACCAAAATAGACCTCTGGTCGGCCTTGATCAGATTAAGAATAGAGAAATATTATGGAAAAAATGCTACTAATATCTCTCTCTCTCTCTCTCTCTCTCTCTCTCTCTCTCTCTATATATATATATATATATATATATATATATATATATATATATATGGGCTGTATGACTAACGCCTTTACTGCCTTATCTCTTCTACACATCTGTGAGACAGTCTTTGTGAAGATATGTCATTCGTTAAATCTCACGTGACCTGGTCTCATTTATAACTGTATCTATACAATTAGACTACATCACGTAACATCATTTGAGCAGAATACTTCGAACTGGTACTTTCTGTTAAATGAAAAGTTCTAATTAATTTGTTTGTTTAACTTTTAATATAAATAAGAAGTTCTTTTCTTACGCTTTTCAAAGTAACAAATGAAATAAGTTTAGTGAAAACCGTAATTAAAAATATTAAATTTAAGGAAAGATACGAGTGTTAGAAAATTATAAACTTTCCAATAATGTCATTGAAATTATTTAGGCGTTAAATCTTCGCAATGTTAATATGTTCAACGGTATTAACATATTTTTCTCATTTATTCAACAGCAGCTCTTTCGCTGAAACTCTGAAGATAGGCTACACTGCGTTGACATAACAGTCTAAAGGGGTAAGTCTTTGATATTTTCAGTGGGTCTCTTAGTAAAATAACGTTTCTGTGTTCTTCTTACATCACGTGTTTTCTCTTCTTCATCCTCATAATCAGCGCCTTCGTCATTATCATCTTCATAATTCTTCTTCTCTGCACTTGTTATTGTCTTGCTCCGTTACTGCTTCCTCCTCTGCCCTTATTTGCTCCGACCTACAAACACAGTGCTATATTCTTCATTTGTTTTGGTATCTGTGTTTTTATTTACGTCCCTGTCCCGAAGTTCTTTGCAGTTATTAATAATTATAACATACGAGTACGTCCCGAGCATTGTCATGATTGTGTTTTAACTTACATTTGTAGTCTCTCCCGCCTCAACCCGTTATAACTGGTTAAGGGGATGATGTTACCTTGACGTGATAACCTTCAACTGCGTTTTGCCGGAAACTTCTTTCGGCGTGTTCATTTCTTTTCTGTTTGTTGTAGGAGCATCTCTTGACCTAATCTGAGGCAACACTATAGGAAACAGTTCCATTTGGTGCGACTGGCAGCTTCGTCGTCCCTGGAAACTGGACATATATTTAGATCCTACGTGTATCTCTAGCATTCAACTTTGACCTTCAGTTGGGATCGTACGGCTGTTCTTTTGCCATCTGTCAGTTGCCGTAGAGAAATCAACGCCACATCTTACATGGGGCAAACATGACCAAGCCATAGTAATCTGCGCTGTCTAAGCAGGATATATACGTTTTGAAGGCCAGTGTGTGAGAGCACCTAGACTTAAGTCGCTCTGTCCTTCCAAGAACTAGGTCGTCCAGTAGCAGATACTGCCATGAGAGTGAAGTGTTAGAGACTTCACCATACTTGGTCCAGCATCTAGAGGTGGGGGGTGACTAGTTTCCTTCCTTGCTGCTTCCCTAACTCAAGAGCAAAGTCAGCACCACAAAAGGCCAGCGCACTAACCACTCTACCAATTGGACGCTTCCATGAACTACCCTTGACAACAATGATGCGGCATTTTCGCTCCGCAGTTCAGGTTTAACTTTAATCCCCATGCACCCAATGGGGACAGCAAAAAGTGCAGGGAAAGCACCTAAATTATTCGGGCTTCTCGGCGGGTTATAGCTATCCAATGAGATTCTAGAACATCTTCCTGTCACGTGCCATCCTCTCAAGGTCTTTCCATGTCTTCTTCATGTCCTTTACGCCGGTCTCCAGTTCTCTTCTCTGTGTGTTCCTTGGTCTCTCTCTACCTGTTTTGCCATGAGGATTCCAGCAGGTCTCCTGAATGTGTGTCCTATCAATGCTATCAGCAGGTCTCCTGAATGTGTGTCCTATCAATGCTATCAGCAGGTCTCCTGAATGTGTGTCCTATCAATGCTATCAGCAGGTTTCCTCAATGTGTGTCCTATCAATGCTATCAGCAGGTTTCCTCAATGTGTGTCCTATCAATGCTATCAGCAGGTTTCCTCAATGTGTGTCCTATCAATGCTATCAGCAGGTTTCCTCAATGTGTGTCCTATCTATGCTGTCAGCAGGTTTCCTCAATGTGTGTCCTATCAATGCTATCAGCAGGTTTCCTCAATGTGTGTCCTATCAATGCTATCAGCAGGTTTCCTCAATGTGTGTCCTATCAATGCTATCAGCAGGTCTCCTCAATGTGTGTCCTATCAATGCTATCAGCAGGTTTCCTCAATGTGTGTCCTATCAATGCTATCAGCAGGTTTCCTCAATGTGTGTCCTATCTATCTCCAGCATCTATTCATCACTTGTTTCACTGGAACTTGTCTGGCATCAGTTCTGCTTTAATCTCTCTATTAACAAGCACTTATTTATGAAAGTCTGCAGATTTTTGTAAATCTTCAGATTTGCTTTTCTTAATTTCACATATATTGTGTAGGATAAAAAATTTTTATATCTGGAATGCAGTTTTTGTTTGGTGTATTCTGTTTTTAAACTCACTGCCACTTTCGTTCAACGCTTTTTAATATATGTGCTTGTGTATTTGAATTGTAGAATTTTAAATGAGATTTTTTGAATCATTACCTGGCATTCAGGTGAGGTATTTTGCTGGGAGATTGAATCTGTTTTTTCTTTTCACTTCAGACTGAGGTAATTTCCTGCATATGCTCCAACCTCTTAATCTAATTTGTGTGTGTGTGTGTAAATATTTTATTTTTAAAAATTACTTTGCGTAAGTAACACTACGCATCATTTTAGCGCAATTTTTTTATGTTCTATGGATCAGATGAAATAAAACATACGTGAATTAGTTTATTTTCCACTCTGACAACTGCTGCTAGCTTCCAGTATGTAATTTTTTAAAGTTCTGATTATTTTTATCTTTAAAAGTACTCATTACACTTGTGATCTATTTATTTAGAGAAACAATGGCAAAACTGGCAAGTTTTGTGTTTCTGCTGGTGACTCCTCATCCACTCGCTGTGCAAGCCTACCTTTATGAATTAGCCGGGGCTGTTGCAGGAGTTGCTGGAGGAGTTGCTGTTGTTACCGTTGCGGCGCCAGTTGTGCTTGGTGCAGTAGGCTTTGGGGCTGGTGAGTGTTCTTTATGTAAGCTGCAGTCATCAATACAGTATTATCATCTTTGTCAGCGCTATTATCGCCCTAAACATTATCTTCACACACACACCGACACACACATACAATCATACACACACATATAAACATACACACACATATACACACAGACCCACACACAAACAAACAGTCACACACAACGAAACACACAAATAAACACACACAAGCACACAAACACAGATAAACACACACAAACAAACACACAAATAAACACAAACAAACGCACACACACATATATATTTCACTACTACCGCTCGCGCTCCCATTAGATCATGAAACCACCACTACAGCTCTATCTCCCATAAGTCTACACCAGACATTCACATACTCTAGTATCACTGTGGTTTACGTCGTAGTTTGTTTGACATGATCAAGTTGACCGCCACAAGCACAAGCTGATATTAAGTCGCCTTGTCCGACGAGTCTGATGGCGCGTTAGTGCCAGCTCTGTGAGCAACCTCATGTTAGTCGTCTTGAATAACGTCAGTGAGGGAGACGTAGTCCTACTTTCTCTCCTGGCAGATCTTCGGGAAATACACAGTCTGTGCTCGCATGTGCACTCATAAATATTGGAAAACAGGAAAAACTTAAGGCAACCAAAGGGAACCAAGAAATACATGAAGAAGAAAAATAAACGAGGAGTTGGAAGGAGTGATCTGGAAGACTTTTTTTTTTTTGTAACTTTTGCCTCGTTTTAGCGAGGCTCGTCCCGTTCAACCTAGTCGGTTATATTAGGGCGCATGTCCAAATATAAAAGACCTTTAGGTCTGAGGGTAGTATGATTATCTGGAAGACTACGAGACAGCACACAAGAAAGAATATCTCGACACAAGTCCCAATGGAAATCACATCTAGTAAATAAGGTGCTCCAGAGAGAACTTGTCTAGATTTAATTCCTTCTAGCTTTCTTGACTTCATTGTTTGCTGGATATGCGGTATTTAGAGGAAGGAGGCACTGACGAAGCAGAATTTATCATTATACTTATTCTTCCTTGCTTCTTGGCTTCATAAACGAGCATTAGTCGCTCTATGAGCTTTCATATAGCAGAATTTTGGTTTGGGTGTTTAAGGACTATCTTCATTGCACGTGGACAACTCCATCATTGCTCCTATCTCCTATCTTAGATCACACAAGGAGAATCTTAGCACATTGCATGAACTCAGTAGCAAAGGCGAGGATTCTAATGTGTATAAAGAAGAATCACACATTGTGTATATTTTTTTGCGATGAATAGGTTTATTAATTTTTAAATTTTCCAGGGCAGCGTCCGTATGGCCTACTCTTTACGATTTCCAACTGGCAACGGATTTTTAACGTGCACACAGAAGGTCCTATACGAGAAGATTAGGCATCCGATCTCACTGTCCAAGAGATCAAGGGGGAATATGACATCTTTAGGAACCACGGGTTGTGAAAGAATATGTTTCCTGTACAGGGAGCGAACCAGTACCTTTAGAATTAGAGGCGGACAAAGCTATACCTCTAAGCCACTCGACCCTCTCTCCATGAAGGAAACCTGCGTTGAACCACTTCATGTACTCCTGAAGTAGTAGGTGCTGTAGCATTTTGATGTACATTGTGTGGCTGCCAGCAACGCGTAGAACGTCTACTAAAACACGGTAGTAAGGAGTGATTGTGATGTCCCCTTTTGGTTTCCTTAGAGACCCCGGGGCCATGGAAGGAATAAGACATTACAAATATTTAAAGAAGAGAAAAGAATGCAACAGCAACAAGAGGATACAACACTTAATGTTTACGTGCGGGTAAAATATTACATTTCACCATGTTTCTTCACATACATCATGCGCTTCACACACATTTTTTTTTTTTAATTCTCCCAACAGCGGGAATCACTGCTGGTTCAATCGCGGCCAAGACAATGTCTATTCGTCAGGCATTGGTTTATCAACAGTTGCAGCTCTGCAGGGGCAGCGGGTGTTGGAACTGTCACTGCAATGGTGGGAGGCTTGCTGGGAGGGGGCGCTGGATACTTTCTTCTTTGATCCTTAGCCGCCGACCGTCAAAGCAGTCAGTGGCCATCACGCCTAGTGGCGTCTTGTAGGGCAACAACAAATTGATTCCACTCTGGTTCATTCCCTGCATCTCAGCCTCCACCAGGTTGTTTTTGGTCGGCCTCTCTTTCGCTTTCCTTCAATAATTAGGCTAGAGTTATCCCAAGTCGATGTAAGGAAAAAAAAAAACATAAGTAGGGCCCTAGACATGTGAATCTATCTGTAATTTTGAAGCTTCAGCTTTTTAAACAGTCTGTCTGTTACCAAGAGATAACGCTAATTGATGGTGGATCAAAGACAAGACAATATAACAGTCGGTATAATTCAGTTCCAATCATTGTCCAGTATTACATAATTTCTTCACTAAATGTGTATTCACACATTTATGAATACGACAAATAATTAAAAAATTTGCGCGGTTGTGTGGTCTGCTGTCATCTCAGGAAAATTACCATGAAAATTAACATTAAATTTCACTGAGCATTTTTGATGTCTCTGACTTTTTCATGACTAAAATGTGAAATCTCTTTCTCTTGCTTTCTGTGTGTGTGATTGTGTGTTTGTCACTCTCTTTTTCCTAATATTATACTTGGATAATTCATAATTTTAGGACGTAAAACTAACACACTTGTTTCTTCTTCCTTGTCTTTACCGTCATGTGAAGTTAATTTCCTCACACTAGTTTATATGACGCTCTCCAGTTATCCTTCATTGAACTGACACTCATAAAACATCCACTCAAAGAAATGCTGAAACGTGTATTACATCGAAGAAGGATATACATAATACGATAATGTTAAGACACGTTCAAGAAATACGGAACTGTAAAGACCACGTAGAAACAAAAATCTGATATAGAACATCATGCACTGCAGCTAATTTGAATTGATACTGTAGCCTTACATTGAAATTGAAGAAAGAATCAGTTAGTTCAGCCATATGGGTTATGGTTGAACGACCTGTAGAAATATAGATTAGCTGCGAATATTGAATAAGTAGCTCTGGATTAAAGCAGTCTTATGACGTGAACACCAGCGAGATGAAGATGCCTTAACCTCACTCCTCCCACTGCCTTGTTGGTTATAATTTTTAGTTACAAGCTATAGGGGTTTCCCGTGCACAAAACAGACAGAGGGCAGCAGGAAACCGCCGTCGTATTGTTCTATGTACGGTCATGAATCGAAGCCACTTCCATAGAAAGTTGAACGACGTGGCTCCACAGAAACCATTTCGTCTGCTATGAAGCATCATGTGCAAGAGATGATGCTCGACATTCCAAAAACTACTTGAAGCAAAATCGTTTTAATAAAGTTCAATGACTAACCACCAGATGTTAGTCTTTTACAAATATACGCACCAACAATGGATAGGTTAGAAGAAGAAATGGACAAATTCTACAACGAACATGATATGGCTATGTCATAGCTTTTTTTTTTTTTTTTGAAAAACACGAGAAAATGGTACAATTATAATTTTTTGTTTATTTCAACAACAAAAATCTTTATATGTTACAGTACAAACAAACAACGTACTAATAAAAACCTAAAGAAACGATAAATAATAAATTGTGTATGTGTTTGTGAATAAAAGGTAAGAAAATAGCATACTTTTGTTTCGTTATTTGAATCAGTACATACATTATTATAAATTTAGCTGTTTTAGTGCATGTGGAAAGAAAAAACAGTTTGTCCCTGATAATACGTAATTGGATGGTCGATATTGTTGATAAATCATTTATGCTTGTGCATTGAGTGTGGGTCATTGGTATTGAGGAATGTTATTATCACCACTGTTGCAAACGTGATTGTTGAATACTGTGTGCACTGTCACTCACCACACAGCTCACGTACGAGTCATGGATGTCAATAAAGGTTGTAAACGCCTGGAACAGTTCGATACTGTTTATTACGTTACAACACACAACGAAGTCACGATGACATCAACAAAGACACAATTCATGATAACTCAAATGCATCTGGCATACAAATTCTCCACCTGTCTCAAACTCCTCAAAGACTGCACAACACGGCAGTTATGTTAATTATGGTCTTACAAATCTCTACATGTCTCAAACTCCTCAAAGACTGCACAACACGGCAGTTATATTAATTATGGCCTTACAAATCTCTACATGTCTCAAACTCCTCAAAGACTGCACAACACGGCAGTTATATTAATTATGGCCTTACAAATCTCTACATGTCTCAAACTCCTCAAAGACTGCACAACACGGCAGTTATATTAATTATGGCCTTACAAATCTCTACATGTCTCAAACTCCTCAAAGACTGCACAACACGGCAGTTATATTAATTATGGCCTTACAAATCTCTACATGTCTCAAACTCCTCAAAGACTGCACAACACGGCAGTTATATTAATTATGGCCTTACAAATCTCTACATGTCTCAAACTCCTCAAAGACTGCACAACACGGCAGTTATATTAATTATGGCCTTACAAATCTCTACATGTCTCAAACTCCTCAAAGACTGCACAACACGGCAGTTATATTAATTATGGCCTTACACATTTCTACATGTCTCAAACTCCACAAAGACTGCACAACACGGCAGTTATATTAATTATGGCCTTACAAATCTCTACATGTCTCAAACTCCTCAAAGACTGCACAACACGGCAGTTATATTAATTATGGCCTTACAAATCTCTATATGTCTCAAACTCCTCAAAGACTGCACAACACGGCAGTTATATTAATTATGGCCTTACACATTTCTACATGTCTCAAACTCCACAAAGACTGCACAACACGGCAGTTATATTAATTATGGCCTTACACATTTCTATAGCCCTGATCAGGCATTCCCTTAGGAAAACACCGCCATACACTTAGAAAACACAGGGCTTGCGACCACACCGGTCTACGCCCAAAAACACACTCTTCTGACAGCACACTCACAGGGCACACCCTGTGAACCCCTGTCATGAGACTCAGTTGTTTTTTAGAACACCACTCACAATACATGCCGCTTAGCCGCGATAGCTAATCACCCCCGGCTCAAAACACTACAAGATAAATATATCTCAACACTAGAGATAAACAGCGTTCTTCACGCTTTTCTTGTACTCTGTCTCATGACTCTAGGAGAAAATATTTTTAACAAATCGATTCCTAATCGGCAAGCAAGTACCATAATTCAAAAATTCAATCTGTCCCACAACATACTAAGATTTTCTTCCCTTTGACCTTAACAGTCCCCTAAAACAGGCTTTTTCATTTACTTGTTCTTCTTTGATCCACTGTCACTGAGCGTCAGCTCTTGGTGACCTAATTTACTTGTTATAATGTTCATCCGATGCTAAACGTCCCTACTAATATATTTGCATTTTATCATTATTGTAAACATTCACGTGCGGACACTCCTGACATGCATAAAGTTCTTGCTAATTTAGCTCAAGGGAATAGAGAATGAAAGGAACAATAGAAGGAATGTGGTGGTAATCGTTAATTTACTAAACCGACGTAGGTCACAGTTTACACTTACCGGTATAATATGATCTAAAGAGCAGTCTATAAGTTAAGAAATCATATCTCACTTCCTTGGCTCTCAATTTAAAAATTTAAATTATAGAACGAGTGCTATCAGCTTTGAACTGGAATACTTTAAATCTATGCTCTTGAGCACAGATAGCTTGTAGACCAGGGGTCGGCAGCCAGTCGATCGCGTTCTACCGATAGATACCAGTGAATGTTTTGATAAACCTTTAGGCGACTGCAAAAAGAAAAACTGTTTACACTAGGGAAGTTTTGGAATAAGACCTCTCTTGCAGGCATTTACAAATCTCGGTGCCACCAGGATCAGATATTTTTTTCCAGATTCTCAAAGAAAACTCTCGAAGTGGCTACTAAAATATATTCGTGACCTTTATGAGATAGGAACACGAACATTTTTCTTTGAAAGGTTCATCATCCTCCCTTCCCCCACTTAAAATTACACACACACATGTATATATATAATGTGTGTGTTTAGATCTTTAGAAGGCTCAGTGTTACTGAAGTAGAATTCAAAAGCTCCTGGGTGGCCGACCCTGTTGTAGACCAATGGTCTGATTACATCTGACAAGATGTAAGTTTTTGAAACTTGGAGTTTTTGCTTTAAGTTTGTAGACATGTAAATGCTATAAGTTTGTTAAACTTTGTACCCTGTACTAAGTACAGTGGTTCCGAAGAAGCAGGTAAATGAAAGAATGAAGAGAGAGAATAAATAAGACAGAAGAATTGACACATAAATTAACGCAGTTAGTCAGAAAATAAAAACCATGAAAGAGTGATCACATAAAAGGAAACAAGTCAGAGAATAAATTAACTTTGCTGTTCCTGCTTGCTGGCTTATTTAGATTTAGAGAGAAAGCAGCTGATATAGCATATTTATATAGTCTAAACTTTCCTGTCAACGTTTAGCTAAGCCATTATCTAAAAAAAACACGTTATCTGAAACACATTGTCTAAAAAATATTATCTAAAACACATGAAAGAAAAATCACAATATGTTTGCGGAGATGAGAAATAGCACATTGACTTCAACAGCTTTCCTGCCAAAGTCCAGATGTGTCTTTATCTAATACGTATGACATAAAAATGATAATATATGAAATAATATGTTTGAGAAAATGTGCTGATTATGAAATCATATATAAAATTGTAAAAAAAAGTAATCAAGTTAGCGAGCACACGATTACATTATTAACTACACAGAAAGACATAAAATAAATATGTATAGATACCTCTGAGAAAGCAACCTAATTTGTTTAAAAGAAATCCTTCAGCAGAATAAATGGCTTCAGATTAAGGAACGCGAAAACGATAGATCGGCTGAAAGCAGTAATGAAATCTTCAGGAGACAATACGACTCAGCCAAGCCAATACAGTAAGCTTTAGAATAAAAGTTATCTCTCTTGACGAAAGTTGATGAACAAGTGGAAGGTAGAATTAAGTAAGCCAACATTTTATTTTACGTTAAAATGTTAACTTACAAACTACTAAAATTATTTTTCTTTTAAATTAAAACACACTAACAAAAATAGTAAAATGTCGCTCATAAAAAACTAGAACAGTGAAATGTCTCTCATAAAAACGGTGTAGTGAAATGTCGCTATTAATAACACGAGAATAGTGAAATGTCGCTCATAAAAACATGACATTAGTGGGAGGAAAAAAACTTTAACAAGGGTTGTACTATGAGAACGTTAAAAACAAAGAAATTAAAGATGAACATATCATTACATATATAATGCGGAAATAAAAACATTGTTGTAAAGTGCTATAAAAACAGATACAGGTGATCTTTCCTCTCCAAAAATTTCTTTTTCAAGTTTTATAAGAGATCTCAACATTTATTTCAGTGAAACTCTTTTCTATGAACAAGTTTTAAGCAACCTTAAAAATCTTAAAATATTTCAGAGAAACACCTTTCTGTGAACATTTTTTAAGCAACCTTACAAATCTTAAAATATTTCAGAGAAACACCTTTCTGTGAACATTTTTAAAGCAACCTTACAAATCTTAAAATATTTCAATGGAATACTTTTCTGAGAACATTTTTTAAAGCAACCTTACAAAGTGAAATACATTTCTGAAACTTCAAGAATCTCCCTCCTTGTTTGTTGTTTTCGGATTCACCACATTTGATGGTAATCAAAACAGTAAACATTTTGAACTGCAATAACAAATGATAAAGCCACACAAGCATAAAATACATTGTATATAGTAATGATCATTTAGGTTTAACTAATACCATAGTTATTAATATATATATATATATGATATTACATAAGTAAAGGTAAAGAAAAGTACGCTACCATAGTAGATACTGCCACAGGGGAGTGAAGTGTTAGAGACTTCACCATACTAGGTCCAGACATCGAGAGATGGGGTGACCAGTTCCCTTCCTCCCTGCCTTTTCTTTCCCTAACTCAAAGTCAGGTACCAATTTACAGCTGGGTAGACCCAGCACCTTTCCTGCAAGAGACCAGCGCTCTAACCACTCAGATATACATAAGTACCAGCATATAAATGCAGAGAAATATTCTGTTGTTGTGTAAGTAGTAAGTATTAAGTGTGATTATAGTATGTTTTTCCATAGGTATCAAGAAATGATATATTTCGTTTTTGTGTGCAAGTATCGTGTAGGATAATTTATTCCATTTATCACATAAACATAAAGCATTATACCTTGTATGTGATGATAAAGTGGTGTGTTGCTCAAGTGTCTAGTGTGACACCATATTCTATTATGTTGTCCTTGTAGCATTGTTCATAAAGCTCTTAGGAACAGATACTACGATTTGATCTCAGCCAAGTGGCCTGTGTTATCGCAGCGTTTGTCACATAATGGTGTTCATCAGGTGGAGATAAACACTTTACATACAAATGGTCTTTATCTTCTTCCTCTTCTTTGATCCTTAGCTGCCAACTGTCAAAGCAGTCAGTGGTCATCACGGCTTATAGTGTCTTGTAGGACAGAAACAAACTGCTTCCACTTTCTCGGCCAGAGGCCATTCTTCGTGCAGTGCCCCAGCTCTCGTTCATTCTTTGCATCTCGGCTTTCACAGTTCTCCGCCAAGTTGTTTTTTTTCCTCTTTCCTTTAGTGGTCCATAGCACAGCTGTTCCCGTGATGGCATCAGGGTCTCTTCTGAGGGCATGGCCAATCCAACTCCAGCGGCTGCCAGCTATGATAGTGTGCATGTCCTCTTGGTCATATAATCTTAATTGTGTGTTTGTGCTGTACTGAGAGGGCGTCCAGATGTTGTTTAGACTAGCAAAGGCTGTTCTAGCTTTATACATTCTGTTGTTGATGTCTTTGCTTGTTCCGCCGTCTGGTGTTACTATGCATCCTAGGTATGTAAATGTGTCTGTCGGCTCTAGCTTTTGGTTCCTTATTGTTATGGATTTAGTATTGCCCACACTGAGTGTCATGACTTCTGTCTTCTTTAGATTGATGTTCAGACCCACCTACAGTCTATACTTATTCAGTCTGTTTTTTCTTGAATGTGTTGATGGGAATGTTCGAGTAGTGCAATGTCATCTGCATATTCCAGATCATCCAGTGTAGAAAATGTTGTCCATCTAGCCTAATGCCTCTATGGCTGCCCTCTGTTCTTTATCTAATGAGAGCTATATGCTATGTTGTTAAAGTTGTTTAAGTAGCAGTCATGTAGATAATATTGCTTGCATAGCAGCAGCGTTAATTCCTTCTGTCCGTACACCAATATCATTATTGTTAAGGACTGTTATGTTAATCTCCTGTAGTTCCTAGGAATCTCTGAGGAGATAAATAAAACATAAAGCTACAGCTACCTCATACATATCATAAGATGCGACTAATGTAATGTTGTGCATTGGCCTGGCAGCCTCATCATGTAACAGCAATTGCTACATAAACTACTCCTGCAAAAACAAGTGTGAGCTTTATTGATTGCATTCTTCATGTGGACAAGCGACAGTGGTTGATACATGCTCCATAAGTGGTTAATGGGAAATGATATGACTGTTTTGGTACGTAGCTGTAGTTTAGTAATGTAAAATTCTTGTTTGAGTAGCTGTGATGTGTCGTCTTAATTGCTGGCAACAGCATCAAACTGAATACAATATACAAACAAGCACTATATACAATAGCTGTAATGACAAGAGCCCCATTAGTAGAAACACAAGATATTTCTATAGGAAAAATGGAATTACAATCAAGTGCAAACAGACTAAATTTCATGGTCAGTGGTGCAAACTAAAATGTCTCCACCATGTCAAGCTTTCGCTAGATTAAATATCTAACTTTGGTTTAGCACACCCATGTACCTCATTATTTACGTTATCCCGGCATACAATTACTCTTTTACTGTCTTCATCATCATTCCTTTTCATTCTCTGCGGAACATAGGGCAGAAACAGTTGTTCTCCATCGATTTATATTCTGGGCTGTCTTTTTCAGCTATACCCAAGTCATTCCAATTTCCCTAGCCTGCTCTTCAACAGTTCTTCTCCAAGTTCTCTTTAACCTCCCCACTTCTTTTCCCCTGTAGGTTCTAGTCAAGGGAAATTCTGACTATGCTTGTTTTTCCTATTCTGAGTGTATGTCCTATTCATCCCGACTTTCTTACCTTCATTTCTGTTTGTATTTTACTGTCTTATTTTGTTTTAATAGTAGCAAAGTGAATGGGAGATAATTGGAAATGGGAGATAACGATGCAATCTGTGTATAAGGAAATACATTTACAAGATTCTTATGCTTTTGGAGGGGTGAAAGAATTGATGTTTCAGTATGATGTACAGAGTAAAGATGAATCAGGCGCTGGTGAGGTTTGAGGTTTATTTATGCAGAAGTGGTCCCAGTAGTAGAATGTGTGAGACTTTCGAGAGGCAGAAGTACACTAATTACTAGGGCTGTACCGAATAGTGATTTTTACTATTTGACAGAATACGAATAGAGGCCTTGAACTATTCGACCGAATACGGATAGTTTGTGAATGTTGGACATACAAAGTTGTGTTCAATAGGTCTACTGACATTTTTATTAATTATACAGCGTTGCAAAAAAAAAAAAAAAAAAAAAAGGCAAATATCTTTGAACTATTTAATGCTACTGGGAGCTGCGGTAGCATAGTGGTTAGTGCACTGGCTTCCTAGCGCAGTGGTCTATGGTTCGATCCCCAGATGAGGTGGGAATTTTTTAGGCCACAAACGGCTCCTGGGTTGACCCAGCCCCAAATGGGTACCAGAGCAACTCTGGGAAGGTTACGGTGGCCGGCGTGGTGCAGACCACATCACCCCTAGTGTGCCGACGGTCAAGATAATATGGGCCTAACACCATATTCCCAATATGCCTCAATAGGCTTGTAACGAGTTCCTTTACCTTTTAATGCTACTAATCAGCCATTAATTAATTTTAAATTACTAAATGAAACATGCATTGGCTTTTTAAAAAAAAAAAAAAACGAGTCTCTCATCAACATTCTGTGCCAAAAGACAATATTTGTTAAATGAAAACGTGTTTCCAAATTGGACCATGCTTTTCCATAACAATGATAGTTGCTAAGGAATAATAAATCGTATTTCTTAAATTTGAACAGTCACTATAACGTATTTAAAAAAAAAAAACAAGGCACGATTTAAACCAATACAACAGTCACAATGCGAGGACTAACGCAGACATTGATATTTACGTCTGGTTTTAATCGGCTGGCGCCTACCCACTGCCTGGTCAGCTGATGCAACCCTCTACAACCTAAAGTACTGATAGCAAGGCGTGGTGTGTTGTTAGTAGCATGACCAATGGAAAAGGTAAGTCTGCATACTTTCTGGGTATAAAATTATCACGCCGAGGGTTGACCTAAATTCACTATTTGGATTTGACGGCAGCATACTATTCGGCCGAATACGAATAGTTCTTTGAAGGCACTATTCAGCAAGAAATTGAATACGAAAAGTATATTCGGTACAGCACTACAAATTAATGGTCGGTGATTGAGAAAGGGTTGTGAATTCTCGGCCAGTTTACATTGAAATAAAATGAGATTCTATGCTAAGAGGAATCTTGATTGTGAGTAATGACGCTGTGTATTACAAGGATGTACTCCAGATGAGGCCTGAGTTGTTACGATATACCTACCAAGGGAATAAATGCTTATTAGTGATTGTTTTACCAGAGAAACTCTGGGATGGTTAAAGGTGGCTGGCGTGATGCTGACACTATCACTCCCAAGTGTGTGCCGTATGGTCAGCAAAATATGCCTCAAAGGCATGCAACGGAATCATTTACCCATGTTTGACAGTTATTTGTGCTTCGTGTTATTGTAATTTCATTTAGACTAACAGTAATTTTAATACGTTTTGTGCAATGTTAGTGCAATTTTTGCTTTTAAAGTAATATTAGGGTAGAAAAAGGAGTTTGAGAAACAGATTGTAATTCACAGCGACCATGTTACTGAATGCATAAATAATATAATTAAATTTCACTATGTCATATTTTTTCTTTTATATCTTGAAATTACTTTGGATGATGCTTTTTGTATTCTTTTAAAGATTCAAATGTTAGAAAACACATAATTGTCATGACAGAGGAGACATTTCATTTAAATTCGCTGTTAAGCGTAAATTTTCTGAAAATATATCTTACCATAACATATTTTCACAAGTAACAGGAAAAGACGTAAATTGGAAAAAAACTCAGATAGCTAGAACCATGGGCAAGCACGGGGCGTCACTTTTAATTTTCACTACGTTACACCTCTCAAAAATCCATGGAAGAGAGTGTGGCCACTCGTTATCATCTTCAAGATTCATGTCTTGATATAAAAACACAAAGAGTTGCTTCTGGTAAACCACTGCGCCACATATTTTTACACTATATGTCCAAAGTTTTGAGACGTGCTCAAAATCTATTAAAGATGTGTCTGTGGAAATAATCTTCCACAGGTTACCACTTCCTTGTAAAATAAACACATCATTCTGATCAGTGAAGCTAACCATATTGTCTGATGGTGCAGTTATTGGGTTTTCAGGTGATATTTGGATAAATGAGCTAGTGTTAGTATCAAAGCACTTTGTAGTGACTACATTTTGTACTGAAACGAATATAAGAAAGTACTGCTTGAAACATACAATGGAATCCGCATTTAAGCTTTCTTTGCTGCACTTTTCCCATTTCGTTTCATGACCATGAGTGCAGTTATACTTCATAAAATGTGGGTAACTGTTATAAGACCTCGAGTTACGGTGCTTGTAGCAATAAATATAACGTCCATGTGATAACAAAATGTTTCTCTTTTCTATCGGTTCTAGATCTTGAGCATGTATCACATCCTTCCATTGCTTTTCATAATTACGCATTCTAAGAGTTGAAGAATTAAATAAATAGAGCATGTTGTCAAATACAGTTATGCTGGCCACTGTTGATTCTGGAGATCCTGGAAGTATTGCGCATTCCTGTAAAACGCCAGTGTTAAGAATGTAGGCCATAAGTTTGACTCTATCAACAAAGACCATCACATGTTTCATTGCACTTGTTGCTCTGTGTACAGCTGCATCTGGCCACGCGTTATGGCGATGCTCTACACACATTTTATAATGTATTGCCTCAAAAATTAAATTTAGTGATTCTTTGCAAGACAGGACAATGTCATGTTTTGACAACCTTCGCATACACGCCGGGCTGACCAGACACAAACGCACTGCACAAAGTAGTTTTGCTATATGTTGTTTTCTGTTTTCAGCTTGTGTTTCTACTGGTGTTGTATCATCTTGTGGAATGTAATCCAGCCATTCCAGTATGGCATCAACAACAGAATCTTCAGAGCTTGCACTCAGATTATTACTACTGATAACTTGGTATAGATCACAGATAGGAAGCTTGAAAAAGCTGTCAGATGTTTTTACTGACTCAAAATTTTTGTGCATACAGTTCAAGAAAGATCTCAAGGCGACCACTGATGAATATAATTTAACGTGATCGTAGAAGATAAAACAATTTTTTAAAGACATTTTCCTAGCCACAAAAGTCTCACATTCAAATGCCACAAATTCCATCTGTAGTTGAACCGCTGCAGCCCAAACTTTGAGAACATTCTCTTCTGTCAGAACATTTATGCCCTTGTAAATAGTATCAAGAATGAGAGCAAAGGTGTCAGACGTCATTCCACCAAGTTCAACACAATTTTCTTGGCATTCCTTCATGTTAGACCTGAAGAGTCCTTGGAAATAACCAGAGCATGCGCTGAGGATAAACTTATGACATTGGAAAGAATTGTCCTCCACTACAACTGTGAAATCACTGTAGCTGTTCTCTATCCATTGCTCTCCAAGACACTTTTGTAACGCACATGCGATTCTTGGTTTTACAGCCATACTTGGTACCTTGAGAGAGAAAAACAAAATAAAACCATGATCAATGCATATTTCATTTAACAGACGTGTAGACACATATCGACATAGAGATGGAGGAAAACTTCAATGTGATGAAGTATGATTCTGTAATAAACTTTAAGTCAAAAAATTGTAAACTGTAATAAGCTGTAATTTACAATAGCCACGTAGTGTAAACTAAAAGGAACCAACGAATTGTATTGCTTATGTAGTAATACCTTTTCTTCATTTGCACATAACATGAGCTACTGGACCACGAATTCAATAAGCCACTAGGATTACATGTAAGGTCAATTCGATTCTGTATTATTCTAGGATATATAGTGCAAATATGAAAGGATAAATAATTAACAGAGGCGACTCCACCGTTACCGTCCAGGAGATGTAGCCCCTGAGTTCACTTTCGTAATGATTACAAAATACTATGTCTAGTTCTCCTAGTACACTTCTTTTATGGATTTCATGCACTGCGTAGAGGAAAAAAAACAAACACAAGATGGACGTAATGTTTCACATCACTATCACGGTGCTGTAAAGCCTATGTTTTAGGATATCGATTAGCTATAACTGGTAGTCCGTAATATTCCAGAGTAAACAGCGAGATGATCTAAATTGTGCCGAAGACTTGGCTCTTCTGTCCACTAACCATAATCAGATGCCAGACACAATGAAAATACCCGATTAGAGGTCATAGCAAGTGGGTTAGAAAATATGCAGTAAACAGACAAAGATAATGATAATAAATGCAGGAAATGATCACAGCGGTGAACTTGAATTAACACCCCTACAAGATGTAGAATCATACACACATTTTGGCAGCAATATAGACAAAGCTGAAGGAACATATAATGATAAAAAAATAAAACAAAGAAAATACAAATGGTAAGAGTAGTTTTTATTGCTTTGGGAAATGTACCGAGATGAAGAGAAATCAAGTTCCACAAAAAAGAATCTTTAACTCTAAAGTCAAGTCAGTCTTAATGTATGGCTCTAAAGCATGGAGACCGACAAAAACAACAATTACAAATAAATATTCATAAATGGGGGCTTGCACAGAATAGAAGGATTGAAATGGTATGACAAGGTCATCAATACGAAAAAAAAAAACATACTGATAGCATTGCAAGGATGTCCTTATTCTGGAATCCTCCAGGTAATAGAACCAGTGGTTGACCAAAAAAACACATGGAGAAGAAAATTGGAGACATAAATGAAAATGATGAGGAAGATAAGTAAAGACCTTGAGCAGATGGCACAGGACAGGAAGACTTGGCATAAGGTCGTTGAAGACCTACGCTAAAGGGAACTGATTTGATTGACTGAATATTCCAGGCTGACGAAGGCAGAGGATTGCCCTAAAGAAAGACGAAGAAGAAAATGTGAGACAATCAGAACACATGTGCTGACATAGACAGAGTTGGCACGGATACATCATCATCATCATCAGTTGCCATCTCCACAACGAAGGTTGGCTGTAATGGATCTCCAACGTCTTCTGTCTCTTGTCTTGGTGGTGCACTCTGATAGACTCTTTCCTGTCCATCTCTTGATGTTATCTTCCCACTTATAGCGCTGTCTTCCCCTTGCACGTTTGCCTTCAACTCTCCCTTCTGTTATGGTCTTCTGCAAGGTGTTATGCCTTTTTATGTGGCCAAAGTATTTTAGCTGCCGAACTTTGACCTCCCTCATTAGTTCTCTTTTCATACCTAGATTTTCTAGGACCTCCTTATTTGTTTTCATCTCTTTCCATGAGATACGCCCCATTCTTCTATATATCCACATTTCAAGAGCCTCAATTCTTTCTTCCAAACGCTTATTCATCGTCCATGTTTCTGCACCATACAGAAATGCAGAATATATATAACACTTTATGATTCTCAGTTTTAATTTGTGAGATAACTGCTTGGATGTCAGTATATTTTTCATGTTGTTGAATGTAGCTTTGGCCATTCCTATTCTCTTCTTGATTTCAGTTTCACATCTGCCATCTTCTGTTATTATATGACCAAGATATACGTAGCTCTTGACTTGTTCCAGGATTTTCCCGTTTACGCTTATCTTTAATGTGGGTTTATCGTCTGTTTTGCTAATTATCATAGTTTTTGTTTTCTCAATATTAATGTCGAGTCCATATTCATGACTTATACTGTTCACTTGCTTCACTAGTTCTTGTAACTCCTGTTCGCTTTCAGCTAACAACACGGTATCATCTGCATATCTAAGGTTGTTTATTGACCTTCCACTGATGTTCAGTCCTGGTATTTCCTGTATCTGTATGAAAATTTTTTCGGTGTATAAATTAAATAGGCAGGGGGACAGCACACAACCTTGTCTGACACCTCTTTTTATGTCTATGTATGGTGAATAATTCCTTCCAGATCTTACTGTGGCAGTTTGCTCCCAATAAAGGTTACTGAGTATTCTTATATCTTTTCAATCAATACCTATGTCTTCGAGGCATTCAATTATTTTCTCATGATTGACTCTGTCAAAAGCATTCTTATAGTCAATGAAGCACATATACATACTTTTTTGGACCTCTGTATATTTTTCTGCTAATGTTCTTAGGCAAAATATTGCCTCTCTTGTTCCACTGTTCCGTCTAAAACCAAACTGTTCTTCTTGGATTTCGCTGTCTACTTTACTTTTTATTCTTTCTGGCACGGATACATGGGACAACAAATAGGATTTCAACGATGTGTTTGAAGTCCATGCTTCATAGCAGACTGAAGGTGAGAAAGACATGTCATAATACCCATGGACTTGAACAGAAATATTGTAGCTTTCACACATTAGGTTAAGTAATGGGGGTCGGAGTTGCTAAGAGGTATGGCGTCCGCCTCTAATTTTAAAGGTACCAGGTTCAGTTCTAAGTAGACGAGGAATATATTTGATGGAAATTTTTGTAGAACCAGTGGGTCCCACATGTCATACCCCCCCCCGATTTCATAAGTAGTGAGGTCAGATGCCTTGCCTTCTCGGATAAAGGCGAAAAAATAGGAGGCCCCATGTGCAAGTTGCGTACATTAAAAATTCCATGGCAGCTGGAAATGGTAAAGAGTAGACCATGCGGTCGCTGCCCTAGAAAAATTTACAAAATTAGAAAAACCGCCCCACCACAAAAATATAATAGTGTGTGTGTGATTTCTGTAAACACACATTGGGATCCTCGTCGGTGCTACAGAGTTAGTGCACTGTGCTGAGATCCTCCTTGTGGGATCTAAGGGAGGAGATCGGAGAAATGATGAAGTTGTCCATATGTAATGAAGATAGCCCTTAAATCCAAACCAAACCAAAGTAGCAAGGCAATGATGAGTAATTCAACTCAAATGTGAAGTCAGTCCTATTGTATGGCTCTGAGACATGGAGAACAACAAAGACAACAACCAAAAAGCTACAGACTTTCATAAATGGGTGCTTGCGTAGAATAGAAGGATTAAAATGGTATGACAAGGTTACCAACGTGGAACTCAGGACAAGAACTAGACAAGTGCCAGTGGAACAAGAGATGAGAAGAAGACGATGGCGATGGATAGGACACACACTGAGGAAACCTATTTATAGCATCACAAGGCAGTCCTTATTCTGGAACCCCCAGGGCAAGAGAGGCAGAGGTAGACCAAGAAGCCCAAGGAGAAGAGAGCTGGAAACAGAGGTGAAAATGATGATGAGAACGTGGAAAGAACTTGAGATGATGGCACGTGACAGGAGGACTTGGCATGTGTTTGTTGAAGGCTTATGCTCCTTTGGGAGTGGAGGGTATGAATGAATGAATGACGAGTAATATTATCTTTAACATATTAATTTGAGAAGCAAAAAAATAGCCTGAAATGTTATCATTTACGTATTAATCTAAGCAGCAAAGCAATTATTAAATATAGTATTTTTTATACATTTCAGCAGCAAAGTAACCAAAAATATGATCTCTCACATTTTAAGCTGAGCAGCAAAGTAACGCAATATTCTGATCGGCATTTGTATGACCTAAATACTATAGCTATGTTGTCAGAGGCGACTGACATGTGCAGTAAGCTGGTAACTTCATCATGAGAAACAAATAGCTTCAGAAACAGCTGCTTCAGTAGCTCATAAATGTGTTGGTGCAGGTGTCGTCCAAAGAGACCAGCTCCAGTACTGGCTGCATGCACAGCCAAATCTTGAATGTGCGAGCTGTATGACCGCTTCGGTCGCCATCTTGAGGAGTTAGGGCGCCAAAAATTTCACACACACAAAATTAAAAACAAACATAAGGTAAAAAATCCCAAAGTAAAACATAAATGTTTTTGCATATATAAACTAACCGATTGATCAGAAATGAAATAGTTTTTGTGTAGACGTACTTTTGTAAAAGCCAACAGCATAATTATTTTTCGAGCAAAATTTATCAATGACTCGTAATGGAGCGTGGATCCAAGTCAATACTGTGAACAAGGCCACCCACTCCTAAATTACCAATCGTGACAAAAAAAACAGCAACAAACGTCCAACAGATACATATAATGTAATGTCAGTTGCACTTAAAAAGAAATAGAAACAAGTACTGTGAAACAAAACATACAACCCCTCAAAACATAAAAGGATGAAGAGAGATTAACAAAGAAACACGGAAGGTGATACACCATAAATAAAACAGACATTAGGCAACGTCACTGTAATGGCGTACCTCCACGTGTGAGTTTCCTCTCATTTTAGCCACTGGTTTACTTTCATCTGTAGAGCTACCTCTTTTGGTTGATCTTCTGGCATCCTGTTCCACCACTGAAATATTATTCTCAGTCTGTGTTGATGTTTTTAATTGTGTCAGTTTGTTATTTGTGATGACACGGTTGTGCAATCTCACGTCCACTCCGTCAGTATCACTTTTTTCTTCATTTTTCTCTTCCTCTCACTCATCGCTTTTATTTGGCATAATTTTTGATCTTTCATTCATTATTATGTGGCATATTTTTATGGTAAAGTCTGGGAAAAGGAAGAGATACCAGCAGAATGGAAGGAAGGATATCTGGTTAAGTTGCCTAAGCAAGGAAATTTACAAGAGTGCACAAATTATAGAGGAATAATGTTACTATCAGTGCCAGGAAAAGTATTAAATAGGATTATCCTTGAGAGATTAAAAGAGTCCATAGACAAGAAACTGAGAGATGAACAAGCAGGTTTTCAACAAAACAGATCCTGTACAGACCAGATAGCCACTTTGAGAATAATAGTTGAACAAAGTCTGGAATGGAATTCACCATTATACATCGGATTTGTGGACTATGAGAATCACTTTGGAAATTGATGAGGCATTATGGAGTTCCCCTGAAGATCATTAATTTAATAAAGAAAACATATGAAGACATGACATGCAGAGTTCTTCATGAAGGACAGCTTACAGAACCATTTGGGATGGTTGGTTGGTTTGGATCCCCATAGGGTGCGAGTAACTAGACTCTTTTACCCTTTGAGCAGACAGCCTGGCGCGGCGGTGGCACAGCCACCACCGCCCTTCTGCACATGGTCCATGTTGCCAGATGGCCGGTGTCGTGAAACGAAGTGTAACCCACTACTTTGTTAATCACTATGTCGAGATACAGATTTGCTTCAACCAATCAACGATCAACGTTCACCAGTCTCTGAGACAGAATAAATTAACGGCCATCTTGCGTGAACACTGAATAAAATTAGGCTGTATGAGACCAGGTACAAAACCGGAGGAAACCAATCATTTTGCTCCGCCAGGAACCAACCGAAAGCTTTCCTCAAGTAGTTACCTGACTATATAATCAAGCGGATTTTATGCTAACCACGCAACCCCGAACTTGACGCCAGAGATACAGACTGAAGAGGGAGAAGCTGTCACCTTGATTTATGGTAACTTACCTGAGGGCATCGACCTGCAACCTACTTCACTAAGTCGCGTCAAAACCTGGCCAGTTTAAAATCTTAGGAGGGTAAATATTTTTACGATAACCGTTGGTATTTGTTGTGTGTCATTTATACTACCTATCAGGTTACTGATTGTATCTTGGGGGGGAATTAAGTATAATGATTGTATTTCCTATTATGATTGAATAGACGAAGACTAATAGAACTCATACTTCAACCTATTGTCTCCTATACTTCAATCTATTGTCAGTCTATAACTTCAGTCTATTGTCTCTGATAATTCCAAACTGCAATATAACCAAAACAGTCCTTGTCAGGACTCAATCTATTGTCGCATCTAACTCAATCTATTGTCTTCTATAACTCAATCTATTGTCTCAGATAAGACCAACTGCAATATAACCAAAACAGTCCTTGTCAGGACTCAATCTATTGTCGCATCTAACTCCAATCTATTGTCTCCTATAACTCCAACCTGATATATCACCAACCAGTCCTCGTCTCATATACTCCTATCATAAGAACATAACAATATTGTTAGGATATATGTTACCAGCTATTGTCAGAGAGGGCGTGATATAGTATAGGGGGAAGGACATTGTTGTATCACACCTAGGTGTACATATTATTGGATTTATTCATGTATTGATTTATATTATGGGATGTATTCATGTATAAAATGTATTCATGTATTGAATCTATATTATTGAATGTATCCATGTATTAGTTTATCAAAAAGAATGTTTTGCAAGTAGACACCTGTCTTGTCTCGCTATTGCTAAATCATACTGAGCCATGTTGTCATTCATCCCACATGCATACATCAGAGACACGCTCATTTCACTCACACTAGAAATAGGTGGGCTTGAGGACAGAAATTAGCCCCTATTTTTGCTTTGTTACAGGTTTAATTGTGTCCTAAAAACCTGAGGTCGTATGTTCGAGTCAATCCCGCTGCCTGGAACTCCGCAGGAGCATAGAGGTTGACCAGACTCTACATCTTTGGTCCCCCTCAGTCTTGGGTGGGCTAAAGGAACGATACTCTGCCGGTAGTGTGAACCAAACAAAGAAGAACAGACTTAAGAGAGATGAGTACACATTAGTACCATTTCTGTCGGCATTGTGAGCATAGAACTGTCAATGAAGAAAACGTGAATTAGCGTAGCAAGAGACAATAATAAGATCATAGTGGATAAATTATACGTAAATAACAGCACAGCTGATAAACGTTATATCCTTAATTAACAGCACAGCTGATATAATTTTTGTTCCTATAATTGGAAAACTTGTAAAATATTTATGTATTTTTTTATAAATATAAATATTTGTAAATCATATGTAAACTTACCAATTCATTTCATTCCATTTTTTGCAACATTCACCTTTCAGCACAAGAGTAGATAGTGTATATATACTAAATAAAATATAAGGAAAGTGTATTTTGAACGACTTGTCAATTTTATCATTGTTAAGTAAAAATCTGTTTCCTTGCTTTGTTTAATATCACAATTAGTTACACAGCGGAGGTGGCACTTTATGTCGGTCTCCTCTCTACTATTGTTTCGAGATCAGAACATTCACAGCCGTAACTAATTTGTGATACCAGTAGTTCTCTCAGACACTGGGACTTCACCATTTTCTGCAGAAATTCTATTTCTGTAATTGTCAGTACTATACTGATCTTAAAGCCAAATAAAACCTCTCGCCACAGCCGGGAAGCCACCCATCGTGACACCAGACGATGGGGCCGCAACCCGCCGTGCATACACACGGTATCAGACGATTGGGGGGGGTGTGTTTTGGGCTTTCTTTCAACCCCAGGGACCATCCTAGACTCGAAACAGGGTACACCAGGCCTACTATGGCGTGTGTGTACTGCCCCGAGGTTTGATAACTCTCTACCCTGCAAAGGGGGTTATACCTCCGAAGACAGTGGTGACTGGCAGAGGCCAGTCACCAGTGGGCTTTGTTGCAACCACAGGGAACCTCTTGTCGGGTGGCGAGGGTGCAATGCCATGAGAAAAGTGGTTCTCTACCCTGCAAAGGGGGTTATATCTTCGAGACAAGACGTATCGAGGGATCGGCACAGCCTCTACCACTGCCGAGCTGCATTACCAAGAAGAAACAAGCCCTGGCCCACCTGAACTGGGAGGACCCGGCAACCGGGACCACACACAGTCTCGACAGGACACGGCTCTGTTAATCAATGGCGTAGCAGCGACCGAGCCTCAACCACTGTCAAGTGACGTTATCGGACACAGACATATATCACTGCCTCTACTTTACTGGGAAGACCCGGAAGCCGGGATAAGAACAGGAGTGCGACAGGGATGCCTCTTGTCTCCATTTCTTTTCTTATCAGCAATAGACTGGGTTATGAGAACATCAACAACACACAACAGAAATGGAATCCAGTGGACTCTGACTAAGCAGCTGGATGATATGGATTTTGCTGATGACTTGGCTCTTCTGTCCCATAACTGTAATCAGATGCAGGACTGTAGTGAGATCTCCGTGATACACTCGCCTAAATATATTAGATTACCGCATTTTGAATTTTTCTTCAATACGCCAAGCATTTGCCCTACCCTGCTCATATTTTTCAAAAAAGTCCAAATCTAGTGACGTAGAGTTACCATTTCTAACCCACTACTATAAGAATTTGAAAATTGTCAAGGACGATAAAATCTAATGGAAAAATTGGACTCTCCTTGAATTTTGTTTAACTAACGTATTCTAAGAATCTATTATTAGTTACAACATGCGACAGTGTCGTTAGAAAACGTCGCATTTTCAAAAACGCCAGAGAGCTGATTGCGTTTTTGAAACTATTAACGGCACGCGAGGGTACCCATCCCCTATTACTACTGGCTTTTTCGTTGCTCCATACTAATTTTTAAATATAACATGAAACCGTTTTTGCAGTCGGCAGACAGACGGGAGATATAGAAAGAGAGGGGGTTAGTATGGAAAGAATCTACAACCACTTGGGTATGTGCAAACTGAAACTGATGAACCATTGAGTGCAGGGGAGCGGACGGGGCGAAAGAAAGACAGAAAACGTAAATAATGTAATGCATTCTATAGAAGGAGGAATAAACAATGAAAAGACAGAAAGGAATTAAAAGCAATAATGCTGTTTATTCAATACTATACTATTTCCTATGAAAATGTATCTAGACTTATAAAGAGAAAGTACAAAGATGAAAACTTAGATAAAGACGTAGATGAAAATATACTGGATAAATAAAGGACATTAGCCTGATTAAAATTCACTTTTCATCTTTTAGATAGCTTCAAAAGTGACGGAGTATCACATAAAATAAAATTGACAAAACAGACCGACAATCACACTGTTGTCCCAGCTCGATTTAAAAGTAACATTTTTCCAGTCGTTGCTTGGAAACAAGTCACATTGACTTGCCTCTTTTGGGTAGACACTACTAGGAGGAAGGGGGAGGTATAACTGTGACGTTTTGCCTCTCCTAAAGCGACTGACGAACTTATTTGAAAAGCGTAAATAAAGGTTGGGATTTTCAAAAATAAATGTCAAATCGCTGTAGTTTAAATTGATTGGTTCATGTTAGAATAGACATAGAGGGAAATAAAACCACCGCATCTGCTATGCACAGGGTTCATAGCAAATTTCTTCAAGCATTTTCCAGGCTTTTTCCAGGTCCAGCACGTGATTTTCAAGGATGGGAAACTCTAATATTTTCCTCATCTAATTTTCTCAGATATAATTATCACTTTGCTGACCAGCAATTCGGAGCATTACCATCTCCCATTACCAAGGGTATTTGCAGATTTCTTTAAAAAAAACTTTTTTTTTTTTTTTTTTTAAATTCATAAAAGATTGAAAAACAGACATCTTTTTCCAGTTTTTAGTGAATTTGTTCAACGTCAGCGCAATAAAATGTTAGTGACATGGATGGTAATGAATAAAATAAGCTTGATTGACCACGTATATCAACATAAAAGGCTAATAAAATTGTGAATAAAATGAAGAAAAAAAAAACTATTTTTCGTGTTTGTCTTTTTTGAATGTATTGTCTGCATCTGACAATGAGCGTTTGAAAATGTTTGAGTAGTTAAGTACCTCTAGTTGGAGTCTGAGCTGCTTTTTTCATTAACTGGGGTTGAAGTTGTAGCTGTAGGCCTCTGCCATAGTCTTTGTCTGGATCGTTGATAATCCTTGACTGTGTGGTATAACTTGAAGCAGGGTATCAGGCATAGAGGTACATTGCAATCTGGGCAGTACATGCAAGTCTGGCTTCTGTTTCCTGCAGCCTTACACACTTTACAGTCTGGTTTGTACCTTGACCTTTCATATTTATCAATGAAGTGGTGCTCAGTAAGTCGTGTTGTTGTGACCTGTGGTTTTGAAGGTGTCACATTGCGTCGAAGAATAGCAGGTTCTATAAGAGTCATACTGACATCCTGATCTTTGCTTTGATCTTTTTTTGTAGAGCTGGCAGTGTTGTAGGTTATGTGCCCATTGACCAGGGCAGTTTCAACTAAGAAATTATATAAAAATAGGATCTGTGTGGGTAGGAGTAACTTGCACCTAGTCGGCTGAAGTGGTCGACACCTCCCATACTTTTGCTGCCTTTTTCGGCAAGCACTGGCTTCTGAATTGTTCTGCCCTAAAGAATTTGTCTTTCTAACTGTCTTGTTTATATTATCATTGGAGTGAACAGTAGATATAAGTTTAAATCTTTTCGTTTTATGCCAGGTGACTGTCGGCATGCCTTATCTTCTGTCGCACAAAACACAGCATGATGTCTTTTTCAATTTGAGTTGTTTTTTCTTCAGTGCTACAGGAAAATGCTTCCTATTTTCAGCTACTGTTCCAAATGCACCAATCTGAATTTCAGGTCTTGAAATAAAGCTGAAGGCTGAATAAAAACTACCACAGAAAAGAATATGTCCGTTGTTGCATATGAAATGTGAATTAAAACTATGGTGACTTTTCACTGAAAAAAAGAGTCCAAATAATCTCAGCTCTGAGAGTTTCTTCCTTGGTCACAAATGATGTCACATCTGTAGGTCTCCTAGTAGTGTTGGACGTTTTTGACGTGTCCAAGGGAGTAGTGTTAGATGGTTTTGATGTTTCTGAGGGAAAAACTGCTCCTTGGAGTTGTGTTCTTTTCTGTTTGGAACACACAAATAACTTATGAGTAGGCCAAAGCTATGTAAATTTACCTAGTCAAAGTTCTAAACGCATGAATAATATAGTCAAACAATATTTAACTAGAGCAAAAGTTAATATATAGTAATTGGGAGGGTGAAAGTAAGATGATATCCTATATATATACATATATATACATATATATACATATATATACATATATATACATATATATACATATATATACATATATATACATATATATACATATATATACATATATATATATATATATATATATATATATATATATATATATATATATATATATATATATATATATATATATATATATATATATATATATATATATATATATATATATATAAAAATATATATATATATATATATATATATATATATATATATATATATATATATATATATATATATATATATATATATTAATGGGAAAAAAAATCCGTTCAACCTCTGATGGGTTATAATTAGGATAAATATTGTTTTCAATTCCAAATAATATGAACAACTGCCGACATGAGAAAGTGGCATCACATTTGTCAAATCAATGTAAACAGGGATAATCACAATTGTGCTTATACGTTAAATAAATAGAATAGAAAAAACAAACAAACAAAATCAAGAAGAAACTATGAACAAGAATAATATTAAAGTGGAGGGGTGTAACGGCCTGGTGGTTCTAGTTATATAACGGACTTTAACAGATATTTAATTGATTTTCATCTGTTTAAAGTTACATGCATTGTAAGAACAGCATCAGACCTTCACATTCCCAACCACTAGAATTTATTACTTACCTCAGTTGAAATGAACGATTTAATACAACTTGAATGGGTAGAGACAAGTTCTTGGTTTTTTTTTTTTTTTTGTTTAAAGTTTTGGCGAGGCACGTCCCGTTCAACATAGTCGGTTATATTAGGGCACATTTCCAAATATAAAAGACCCTTAGGTCTGAGGTTATAAATCAATTTTTTCCCAGTAGTTTTCGAGTAACGGACACGAGCGCTAAAAATAAATCTGCGTTCACCATCATTAACGCAAATCGCCGAAAACGCAAATCATTGAAAACACAAACCGCCGAAAATGTCTGGAAATGGATTTAGTGCGCAAAGGGAAGTAAAAATTCAGTTTAACGAAAAATACCACCAATAACTGCAAAATGGACAACTTTTGATTTGCAATTTTTTTCCAGGCCCGATGCGGGAAATTCAAGGTTTTTAGCCATTTTTCAAGGTCTGGAATTTTTTTTTCGTTTTCCAGGTCGCTACGAACCCTGTATGCAGGGTGCCACTTGATAGAGATTTTTCATACACGGAAGGTTCAGAGCAAGTACTAAGCACATTGCCTTTGCGTCTGAAGCAGCGGCTGTCTAAAAGTGACCATTGAAAGCCTGGTTAAACCTTAACAAAGTGTGTGATTATTTCATTGATTGTGGGTTACATCGCCCAGTTTCAAGTTGGTCAGAAGTCGGAGCTGTAGAAGTTGAGGCAACCTACCGGTTGTTTCTGTATCAAACCATACAAGTATTCGCAGCTTCCAGAATACACGGCAGTGGAGAAGTGTGCAGAGTTCTCGAACCAGTAATCCAGGGTCTACACGGAGTTCTAAGATAAGCCCATATCTAGCGGGCTTATTGATAAGGTGTTGTTTTACTTCTGTGTTGTTGTAATACAGTTCACCCTATCTTCGGACACCCGAATCAAGGTAGACACCGACAGATGGTGAAGGTGATGAAGAGGTATGATGTCTCTGGTCTGCGTGGGTGGTGTGTTGACATTAGGTGTGCAGAACGTAGATGGGTGTCCAAACCGGACAACAGTACAAGTTACAGCAATGTCACACAGACTTACGATGATGAGTCAATAAAGGAACAGCTAGTAACGTTTCTCCCCCCCCCCCCATTTATTATAGTCACAGCAACAAGACATAGACAAATCCATGTAAGCATGACACAGAAACATGGCGGATATGAAGACAGTTCACTACAGTTGCATGTACATAAGTTCCAATAAATATGTGATTATCAAAGTGTTGCAGACTCCAATTTATCTCTAATTCCACAACTAGCAGAAAAACCCCGCATTACAGAACGGGTAAATAACTGTGTAAATATCCAACAGTTTCATTTTGACTCATTCTTAAATCGCTCTTCTTAAGTCGACCCCCAAACATGGCGGGCGACGAAAATAGCATAGTCCATCCCTCTAATCGGACGTATCGAAGATAGGCTGTCCTTTCGAAGATAGTCTTATATAACTCCCTCGTACCTCAGGCGAGTTTTCATTTTCAAAGTTATAATAGCAATAACTTGTAATTCATCTGGTTTTCCACTCCAGATAATTATATATTAGGCCTCTATAAACAGTAAACACTGTGGATTCCTCATGTGTAGACATAAGTGTCTAAGTTCAAAATATACTGCTAATCATGCGGGTTTTAGAATAACATCTATTCTCCTGGGTTTTCTGTGTGTAAATCTAAACCTAACGGTCTTAGATGGCTCCAACGAGCATAACAAGTAGAATACTCTGCCTTCCAACCATTCGTGAGCTCTCGTCACCGGTTGACTCAAAATATGATCCTTACAAAGGAAGTGTGAAAGTTTTCGTTTTTTACCTTGCTTCGAATTCCTAACATAATTTAGAAGCAACTGTCGTCTTCCTGACGAACAGAAATAACACAGGGGACTTTAAATAACAGTGGAAGAGTTTCCATCCCCAGAGGCAATGCAGAGACGTAACCAGACATTTCGTCTGACAAACCCAGTTCAACAAAACGGCTTCCCGCTCAGGAAATCTTTTCCAAACTCTCTCTAGTTTGGGCATGCGCTGTTCGCATCACCTCTGACCTAAGCAGTCAGCTGGTATATCTTTTAAGAGGAGAAACTACATATTTACTTTCCCTCAAAGCAAAAAATGAGTATTCGCCCTTAGATTAGGGTTCTAACGAAAAATACATTAAACCCAAAATATTATTCAAAATATTTTCAAACATAAGTATACAGACCGACTACATTACCAGTTATGAAAACTGCACGTAACACTTATGCTACCTCAAAATGTATTCAATCTCCACCCTATTCAGTAACAGTATGTGAAAACCAGTTTTTTTTCCCAATAGTGACTCTTCGTATAACAGGGTTTTTCTCACCAGGGAATAACAGTTTAGAAACTTTAACATATTAAGATATACCCTTCAAAAGAAGTTAAGGACCAGTAGGTGAAAATGACCCAAAAATAATAAAAATTATATTTCATAAGCAATTAATCTGACATTGATTTTTCTCGAACAAACATTCAACACGTGCTGCGTGGGCCACCAGCATACCGTGTGGGTAGTGTTTAGCTCAGCATGCACGCTGAAAAAATGCTGCTGAGACACCAAAATGTGGGTGTTTTTAATGATGTCTGAGCATGAAAAAAATACCTGCTATTCCAAAAATGCGTGATGCATGTGGGAGACTATAGTGTTGGTCTTGAGCTGTACTCACTAAATTGTCTTTATAAGCAACACAAGTGCTGCATAACCATTGCACAACAATATGCCTCAACGACGAAAGCTGAGTGTTGTGGATAAAGGAAGAGCCATTGCGTGGTTGCAGGAAGGTCTTACTGTCCGAAATGTCGCTCAGAGGCTTGCATGAAAATAGTGTTGATTGTCACTGATAAGCTTGTCAGGTTATATTTTGAAGTGCTGTGTTTTTATTGTTCATTTTCATTTCACATTGCACCCTTAATAAAAGTGGTCCTTAACTTTTTTTTGAAGGGTATATATTGGACAGATGTCCTTCTTGTGTATTAAATTTGATAAAACCATAATTTCATTTTAAGTTAAACATTCCTGTCCTAAAAAATTTGAGGGACAGGAAATTAAATTGTATATACACATATATCATAACTTTAACCCCAGCCTTGTTTATTTAATTTTAGTAACTTACATGTTCACCAAGCCATATAAATTAACATCACAACCACTAGTTACCCAAAAATAAATCGCAGAGTGAGATCGTAGGGTGGTAGCAGTCAGGTACCCTGATAACACCAACTTCAACTATTAGACTCAGGGACTTGCATAGCTGACCTCACTCTGTAGACACATTCTGACTACTTTTTCTTTACCATCAAAACCCACCACAAGGACAAATTGAAAAGACTCGATGAGAGGTCACAGCAATTGGGTCTGGAAATACACAGGGAAAAGACAAAGATAATGAGAATAAATGCAGGTAATGAAAACAGGGTTGAACTTGAAGAAGCACCAATACAAGATGTAGAATCGTACACATATCTTGGCAGCAATATAGACAAAGTTGGAGGGACAGACAGTGATATTAAAATAAGAATACAAAAAGCAAGAAGAGCTTTCATTGCATTGGGAAACACGGAGATCAAGAGAAATCAGATCCAATACGAAAATAAGAATCTTCAACTCAAATGTGAAGTCAGTCCTATTGTATGGCTCTGAGACACGGAGAACAACAAAGACAACAACCAAAAAGCTACAGACTTTCATAAATGGGTGCTTGCGTAGAATAGAGGGATTAAAACAGTATGACAAGGTTACCAACGCAGAACTGATGACAAGAATTAGACAAGTGCCAGAGGAAAAAGCGATTGAATTTCACAGTGCGGTAAACTCACAAGGCGCTAAATTATAAGGCAACATTCGACGACCCACATCCAGATTGCTACTAACAATAAATGATGTATTTTTACATCTCAAGTGCCAAACTAATCACATGCAAGATGCGTATATTTCCTTTTCTCTCACGAATAACAAACCCAAAAATAAATGTGTTGTTTACAAGTCCCCATATTTGATATGCCAGCTTCCGTCTATTATCGACCATGTTTACACTCACACTTATAATCTTTCACAGGTATTCTCTTTCAAGATGGATAATTTTTCCATAATGGTTAGCTCATTTACCCAGTCTCTCCTACACATGGTCTGCTCGTAAATGAGTTACAACATTTCACTCCAGATTCAGGTGTCAATATGGGTTCAAACAAGTGATTGATTACCCTAATCAGCAAAAGATGGTCGCTGAAGTCTCGACATGACAATAATTGAGGGAAGGGAATGTAAACAACAATTAAGTACAGAAAATGAGACATAGCGCAATAATGTCGGCGTTAAACATGAATGCTAGGAAAAGAGAATGGACAATTCTGTCACAATAATGAGATGCCTCATTTCCACCTCTGCATACCTTTACATCATGTAGATCCTATAAGACATACATAGTAGGTGTATACTCTTATACTATTCTTCGATCTCCTTTTGAGTCCTGATAACTCGCGTCTGAATTTTAGTCTTTAGAAAAGAAATATATTTTTGATGGATTTTGGGTACTACTACTATGATCCTAAAATCTCTGCTCTTCTTTGGAAGTCTTAAATCTTGTACCAAAATGTGTAAAAGTTGAGGTCCTGTAGTAGGTTACTCTAGCTGGACATCAGCATCTTCATGTGCAGTCTGAGTTGACTCAACATGAAATACACGTTCAAAAGTTTCCAGACATGAAGATTCTGGAACGTTTGTGTGACGCAAGACAGATTGTGTTGACGACTGAATACTTGGATTCGTAATTTCCTTTGTTGTTAATATTATAGTCTTACTCATCACAATGGAACAGTAGCAGTTATTTCCATAATTTTTGGGTTTTGCATTACCATAGCTAATTTTTTGGTAATTTCCTATTTTTCATACCTTTATGCTCCGCAGTGAATATGTATAGTTAGGTGTTGTTTCGTAGCGCTTAGGGTTAGGATTAGGGTTTGTGTTAGGGTTAGTGTTAACCATAATACTAACCCTAATTCTAACCCTAACTGCTACGAAACAACACCTAACTACATATATTCACTGTGGACCAAAAAGTTACGAAAGATGGGAAATTACCAATCCTTTTACCATTATTTGACTGCATACGCTGTTTTTGCTAACTGTGCAAAAAAAAATATTATTATAACAAAAGAAAGAAATGGCCAAAATTACGCCTAAAATCTTTTTTTTTTTTGTGACAGACTAGTAAAGAAAATGAGAAGTAGTGTAACATGTATAAAAAGTCTGTTATCAAAGACAATACGATTTAATGAATATTGTATAAATTGCAATATATAATTAGTACGCAGTCCCATTGAAGATTATGCCGTTTGAGAGTGAAGTGTTAATACTTCATACTAAGTCCAGCTTTATGAAATATTTTTTTTTAGTCCAGCTTTTTGATCAGCCAACATTTTTATTTTTTAAATTAATGAAGAAAAATATCCCATTCAACCTTATCAGAGGTTGAACGGGATATTTTTCTTCATTAATTTAAAAAAAAATGTTGGCTGATCAGTTGCATTACTCTCTGCTTTAGCCTTCCCAATTCAAGAGTTGTTGTTTTGATGGGTTGATGGTTGTAGAATGGCACTTAACATCTGACCGTTATTACCTCTTCTCGTTCCATCTTGGTCTACTCTGTTCAACCTGAAAGTTGGTTATAATTGGGGTATTTAGTGTCATTTTTTTTACTAATTTGTATTCAATTTAATTAACTATTGTCTTTTGCAGTAGCTGATTTTTATTTATATTAGTATTTGTCAATTTTATTTACTTTTTTGTATTGTTTTTAGATAACTATTGTCCTTTACGCTTGGTTTTAATTTGTATTAGTATTTGTTCATTTTGAGTTGTTGCCCTTTTTTTTAACTTGTTGTCTTTCCTTGTCCTATGAGTAGTTAGTTTTTTTGTTAATGCTTTGTTAGTTCTTGCTGCTTAATTTCTATTTAGTTGGATGTTTTTTCTGAAGTACTAACCTTATATGTTTTCCTTTGTTTTATGTATATATCTTTTAAGTATTGATTGGGCATCTCTTGGGGCATCTATATTTAAAACCTTATCACCTGTTAAGTCTATATTGTGATTTCTATAGTAAGTTTTTAATTCAAGCCTTTGTTGCTCATACTTTTTACAGTGGATCAGGTAGTGGTCTATGTCATTCTCTTCCTGACATTCTTGGCAGTGTGGTTCTTCTACCATAAAGTATGCTGCACCGAGACGGAGACGCCAGTTTTTTGTCTGATGGTATCTTTAATTCTTCTCTGACCTGACACGTCCTTGTTGGTTCTTTCAGCAGTTTAAACGAGTGTCTGCCTTTTCTATTTTTCTTCCATGTTGTCTTCCATTCCTCGTTTAAAGTTATCTTCACTTGGCTCTTGATCTTCCTAGTCCTGCTTTTATATTGTTTTTACTTGTTCTTCCATTCTTGGCGTTCTGGTCTGCCAACTCGTTGCCAGCAATACCTATGTGTGCTGGAACCCACACTAGCCTCACACTACATCCTCTGTGTCCTAGTGATGTATTAATTGCTAGAATTTCTTCCTTTATGTCTGGCCGGCTACATTTACCTGGGTGTTCTAGTGCTTGTAGTGATGATAGTGAGTCTGTAAATATCGTAACAGCTTCTGGTGGGTTATCTTCGATTATTTCTAAACTTTTAAGAATTGCTACCATCTCTGCGGTAAAAATCGAAGCCCCTTCTGTTACACTGTAGCTCTTTTTTATTCCCCACTGTGGTATTACAACTCCGGCACCTAGTTGACCACTATCACCCTTGGATCCATCAGTGTATACGGCCAGACTTTGTTTTGTTAGCTGATCTATGAAATTTCTACTTATCATTTTGGCTTCCATATCTTCTATGTTTTGTTTGATCTTTTCAGTAAGTGAGTAGTCTATGATTGGTGTTTTTAGTTCCCAGGGTGGTATTTTGCTTCTGTATTTATTACTATTTTCAATTGTGTTTGATAGTTCTTTGAACTGAGTTAGGTCTTCTATCGTTCTCCACCCTGTTGGATATCTATCTTTATTTAAGGGGACGTCCCATACACTTGGTTGGTTTTTGACAAATGCTTTATGTGCTGGGTGGGTCACTTCTTGTGCTACTTTACTCCAATAATTTATTCTCAGTTCTTTCTGTCTTAGATCAAGGGGAGGTATGCCAAGAGCTACTTCTAGCGCTTCTACTGGTGTCGATATAAATGCACCTGTAATGGTTCTCATGGCTGCATTTTGAATCCTGTCTAGTTTTGCTTTGTTAGAGGCTGCAGCTGAGTCATAGACTATGGCTGGCATAATCCAGTTTCCCCCTGATGAAAGACTTGTAGAACATAAGCATTATTTTATTGCTGGCCCCCCATCCATTACCTTTAACAATCCTTAGTATATTTAGGGGTCCCCTACAGCTTTCTACCAAATTGTCTATATGTTTATTATAATTTAGTTGTTTATCTAAAGTTACGCCCAGAAATCTTGTTGTTGAGGAGGTACATATTTTCTGTCCTTTAATGGTTATATTGATTTTGTTATTTTTTTTAAAATTTCCTTTGCTGAAAATCATACCTACTGTTTTGTTTACATTAGTTTGGAAGCCCCAACTTTTCATCCACTCTGAAACTTTGTCTATTTGATTTTGAAGTTTTTTGAAAACATGGTCCAAGTTTTTTCCAGATCGCCAAATGGCACAGTCGTCTGCAAATTGAGATACTGCATTCTTAATGTCGTTAAATTCATCTGCTAAGTCATTTACAGCTATAGTGAAAATTGTAGGTGAAATCAGATCCCTGAGGAATCCCATTCTGTTGTTCATATATATCTGACTTATCATTGTTTACCTGTACCGCAAAATACCTGTTCTGTAAAAAGTTTTCTATATACCTATTGGTTTTACCAGTAATGCCAATCTTTTTCATTTTGTAAAGAGCTCCATCTCGTCAGCATTCATCATATGCTCTTGCGACATCTAGAAAAACTGCTACTGTTTTCTTTTCTCTTGAACCCTAGCTTTACATCGTGTTCTAATCTTACAATCTGGTCTACTGTACTTCTATCTGCTCTAAACCCTGACTGGTTTTGGCTATATAACTGATTTTTTTCCAGGTAGAATTTTAATCTTTTGTTAACAACAGTTTCCAGTATTTTACCTAGTTATGATGTTAAGGAGATAGGCCTATATGAACTTACATCATGGGCTTCGTTATTGGGTTTTAGGATGGGTACTATCATAGCTACTTTCCATGCTTTTGGTATCTTTCCTAAGCTCCAGATTTTATTATAAAGGGAAGTTATTATGTTTATAGTTTTTTGGGTACTTTCTTAAGGATTTCATAACTAAGTATATCTTGCCCTGAGGCCGTATTAGATTTATCTTTTATTGCATTAGTTACTTCTTCCTCTGTTATATCAGCATCTAAATAGTTTGTTTCGTCTATCTGGTCTGGTAGTTCTTTTGAAAACTGTATCCTAAGTCTTTCTCTTCTCTCATTTTCTTCCTGTCCAAGACTACTTTTTGCACTGACTTTATAGAAATACTCGGCAAGGGCATTAGCTTTTTCTTTATCTGTTTCTGCTCTCTTTGGTAGTTTGATTGTTGGCATTATTGTTTTCTTATTGTTCCCTTTGATTGCCTTAAGCTTTTTCCATACTTCTTTAATTTGAGTGCTAGGTTTAAGTGACTGACAAAACTCCTTCCAGTTAGTTTCTTTGGCTTTAAATATTATTCTGTTAGATTCATTCCTACATAGGGCTGATCACCCGTTTGCCAGTCACTTCGATTACAGAAACAACAGCAAATGGGTTGATTTGCCGTTGCCCTAAAGACGCCACCAGGCGTGATGGGAAACAATGGCAAAGAAAACCTATCTGCTGTTGCCCTAAGACGCCACTAGGCGTAATGGCCACTAACTGCTTTGACGGTCGGTGGCTAAGGACGGAAGAAGAAGATTCATTCCTAATAAGTTTATACTTATCATAGTTTTCTTCTGTTCTGTTATTTCTATATTTTTGTAATGCCCTTTTTCTTCTCTCATGAATTACTGCACAGCTTTTATTCCACCAGGCAACTGGTTCTTTATTCCACTGAATTTTTCTTTTCTTAGTAATGTTATTTATTGGTTTAAGGTGTTGTGGCATATTTTTATTTGGTATATATTTTATTGCTATTTTCAGAATTTCATTGGTCAGTGTTTCTGCCCACAAGTCAGTATCATCTGATTCCATGTCTTTATATTCCATCACCTCCAGCTCTGATTGGAAAGCTTCCCAGTTTGCTTTTTTATAGTTGAAGGTAGGTTTCTCTGGTTCTGGGTTTGGAATGACATTTTCATGCATAGTTAATATAATGGGCAGATGATCTGAGTTTGTGTCTTGTAACACTTCCCAATTTACATTCGCTAGGTTGTTAGTTGCTATACTTATGTCTATTGCTGAGTCTTCCCTATTAGCTTGTGGATTAATTCTAGTTGCAGATCCATCATTTAGTATTAGTAGTTCATTGTTTTTTATGAAGTCAAGTAGGCATTTTCCTGCATTATCTGCATGTTGTCCACCCTAAGCATAATGATGGGAATTAAAATCACCTACTAAGATCGTTTTGGGGCCTAGTCTGATGCTTATGGCTAGTATTTCTTCATCTTTAATTGTGCCATCCTTAGCATATACATTTAGAATTGTTAATTGTTTGGTTCAGCTGCTATAGTAACCTGGATACCTTCTATATTGGTTGTATTAAATACTTCCCAGACCATGATTTTAAATTTTTCGCTAACTAAGACTGCGACACCACCTCCTCTACATTCTTTCCTATCGTGTCTAAGTATCTTAAAGCCTTTACAACTATATCTACTAGTTAAAAAAGTTAGTTGCTTATCCTTTACAGGACGTGGCAATCAACCCCAGCTTATTGGCTGTTTTTGATTTTTCTAGGCAATTTTTTTCATTCAGTAGTTTGCTATTGCTTTCTGAACGGTACGGCGCTTATACCATTGTTAAAAATCCACACAAAGCGATCTGCTACCAAACCGCCTGCAGCAGGTTTCGAACCTGGTATATCTGGATTATGAAACTGCGTTCATATTCATTGGGTTTAAATGGGTCTCTTGAAGAGCATATATATCAGTAGTTTCTCCTGTCTCTGATAGTAGGGGTGCAAAATTCTTTTTGATACCCCTACAATTCCACTGTATAATTCTAAATCTTTCTAAATTGAATTTTAACCTCATCTAGTATACCTTTTATTTTTGGTTAACTATCAAATTTGCTCTTATTCTGTATTTCCTGTACTTGTGGACCCATTATCAATCAAGTTCTCAAGAAAATCCTCATTTATACTTGTCATTTTATCCCTAACTTCTTCCGCTAAGTGTGGTAAAAGTGCCTCAAATTGTTTTTTGATAGTTTCTTTGATAGTTTCTTCTAGGTTGCTTTTGTTTTCCTGTTGCCTTTTGTTCTTTTTGACCACTTTCCTATTTTCATCCAATACTACATTCCCTTCTCACCCTATGTTAATCTCCTGTCTTTCACTTTCCATTCTTTTTAGTATTATTTCACTTTCTTCTTTTAGTTCAGACAGTTTGACTAGTATTATTTCATTTTCTTCTTTCAGTACAGTCAGTTTAGCTATTCTTCTTCTTCTTTGATCCTTAGCCGCCGACCGTCAAAGCAGTCAGTGGCCATTACGCCTGGTTGCATCTTGTAGGGCAACAACAAATTGATTCCACTTTGCTCGGTCGGCGGCCATCCTTCGTACAGTGCCCCAACTCTGGTTCATTCTTTGCATCTCAGCCTCCACAGTCCTCTGCCAAGTTGTTTTTGGTCGGCCTCTCTTTCATTTTCCTTCAGGGGTCCATAGCATAGCTGTTCTTGTGATGGCATCGGGGTCTCTTCTGAGGACATGGCCAACCCAGCTCCAGCGTCTGCCAGCTATGATGGTGTGCATGTCCTCTTGCTTGCTCCGAGTAAGCAGATCTTGGTTGGTGATGATGTTCGGCCAAAAGATTCGGAGAATTTTTCTTAGGCATGTTGTGTGAAAAGAGGACAATATCGACATTTCCTTCTCTGTAACTCTCCAGCTCTCTGTGCCATAGAGAAGCACAGAAAGCACACAGCTCTGATATAATCCTAATTTTGTGCTTGTGCTGTACTGAGAGGACTTCCAGATGTTGTTTAGACTTAAAAAGGCTGTTCTTGCTTTGTTCATTCTGTTGTTGATGTCTTTGCTTGCTCCGCCGTCTGGTGTTACTATGCATCCTAGGTATGTGAAGGCATCTGTCTGTTCCAGTTGCTGATTCCTTACTGATATGGGCTCAGGGTTGCTCACATTGAGCGTCATGACCTCTGTCTTCTTTAGGTTGATGTTCAAGCCCACCTGCTGGCTATACTTATTAAGTCTATCCGTTTTTTCCTGGATGTGTTGATGTGAATGTGCTAGCAGTGCAATGTCATCTGCATATTCCAGATCTTCCAATGTAGAAAATGTAGTCCATCTTATTCCTCTTGGATTGCCCTCTGTTGTCTGGCGCATCACCCAGTCTATGACTGTTAAAAATAGAGTGGTTGATAAGGGGCATCCCTGTCATACTCCTGTCTTCACTTCAAAGGTTAGGTTGCTCTGCCCAATGCTGCACGTAAAGTTGGCATAAAGGCTTTTTATGATTGACACTATGCAGCTTGGAATTCCATAAGCCCTCAGTATTTTCCATAAACTGTCCCTATGTATACTGTCAAAAGCCTTTTCAAAATCAACGAAATTAATGTACAACTGTCTTTGCCATTCTGAGCACTGCTCTATAATTTTCCTGAGGGTAAATATATGATCTACACATCTTCTGTTCTTTCTAAATCCTGCTTGTTCTTTCCTCAGTTTGTGGTCTACTGCTTTTGAGATTCTCTGTATAATTATCCTGCCTAGTATTTTGCTGGGAACTGAGAGAAAAGTTATTCCTCTCCAATTATTGCAGTCTGCAAGATCTCCCTTCTTGGGCAATTTGACAATTATTCCTTTTCTCCACTCTGTTGGTGTTGTCCCTGTTTTCCAGACTTGTGCAAATAGTGGTTCTAATAGTTCTGCTGCTAGCTCTGGGTCTGTCTTAAATAGCTCTGCATTTAAGTTATCATGACCAGGAGCTTTTCCATTCTTTAACCCTTTGATTGCTGTGATGATTTCTTCTTTTTGTGGGATGTCTGTATTAACATCTATATCATTTTCAGCCTCAGGAACATTCAATTGTGTCTCTGGTGGTTCCTTATTCAGAGTTTCTCTGAAATGTTCTGCCCATCTTGTTTCCTGTCCCTCTACTGTTGTGATGAGATTTCCTTGCTTATCTTTTACTAATGTAATATTGTTTGCACCTCGTTTTAGACTGATGATTTTAGTTATTTTGTATACTGTGCTTTGTTCATTTCTCAGTGCTGCCTCTTCTGCCTGTCTTGCAAGGTCATCCAGAAATGTCCTTTTGTTAGCACGGGTTTGACGTTTAACTTCCTTGTCCAGCTGACTGTACTGTTCACTATATATTGCCTTTAATCTGGGAGACTTAGCTTCTGTTTTCTTTTTTTTCATTTCCTTTCTCTTCGCTATGGTGTTTAGCGTATCTGGTGTTATCCAGTCTTGGCTCTTTCTTTCCTGGAATCCCAAGCATGACTTGCTGCTTTCCTTGTATATTGTTGAGATGGTGTTGAATCTCTGGTCAACATCATCGGTCTCTTTCTTTCCTGGCTCTTGATAATCTCATATCTTCTCTTTACGTCGACCACGAAAACTTTTCTGGTGAGGGGATCCTTCAGTTTCATGATGTTGTATCTTTTCTGTTTGACTGCAACTGGTCCAGCAGCTCTGAGTTTCACTTTCAGTCTTGCTACTACTAGGTGATGATCACTTCCCACATCTGCGCCTCTTCTTACTTTCACGTCTTGTAGTGCATGTCTCCATCTGCCATTGATCATTATGTGATCTATCTGGTTTCTGTCTCGTCCGTTTGGTGATTCCCATGTTAACTTGTGCACTTCCTTGTGTGGAAAAAGTGTTCCTCCAATGACCAGGTTGTTAATACTGCAGAAGCTTATTAATTTGTCCCCATTCTCATTTGCTGTTCCACTGCCGCATTTCCCCATTACTCTTTCGTTATAATTATTGTGTGCTCCCCCTTTCGCATTTAGGTCTCCCATTACTATAATGAGATCGTACCTGGGTGTAGTTTCCATTTCTTTTTGTACCTGTTGATAGAACTCGTCCTTGATCTCTTCATCACTGTAGTTTATTGGTGCATAGCATTGTATAATTGTGGTGTTGGTGAACCTTCCTCTTAGTCTTGCTCTTATCAGTCTGTTGTTGATGGGTTTCCATTCCAGTAAAGACCTTTCCATTCCTTTCTTTAGGATAATGGCTACACCTTCATTGTGCTGACCATCCTCTCTGCCAGAATAAACTACTGTTTCCCCTGTAGCTGTTTTTATTCTCCCCCTACCTGTCCATCTGCTCTCGCTTATTCCCAGGATATGTATCTTGTAGTTCCTCATCTCTGCTGTGATTTGTCTCAGCTTTCCTGCCTCATTCATAGTTATGACATTCCAAAAACCAATTCTGGTTTCGTGTTTTGCGGTCGGGGCATCCATTTTCATGCCAGTGGCTTCCTTTCAGCTTTCATCACTGTCAGTCATACGAGCCTGAGACTCCGGATGTCTGTCCCGCAGCAAAGTTTTTCCATTTATTGTTGTTTCCGTAACGTGCAATTTTTTTACATAGACAGGGGTGTCGGCCCTGTGCTAAAACCCCCAACCTGGAGGACCAGAGTACCAGCTTTTGTCTGACCCCTACCCACGCAGACCAGTCCAGCTTGGTTGAACCTACCAGGAGTAAATCTCCCACTGGCATAGCTCTGGGGATTGTCAGGGTACACAAGCTGCCATACCGCTACAAGGTATAGGTACCATTGATGGCAGCAGTTTAGCTATATCCTGGGAAATTTGGTGCTGTACGGCTTTCATTTCTTGAAGCAGTGCCTCTGCACTTTTCAGTGCACTTCTGTCATCCGAGGATGTAGTTGAATCATCTGACTGGTCTTTTGGTACTACTTTATTACTTTCTAACTTGTTCTTACTTTCTTTTGCCATCTGTGACTTAATCATTTTGACATCTTCTTGCACACTCTTAATTTCTGTTATAACTTTAGTGCTCGTATAAGTATCGTTTTCCTTTAATTCTTTAATGACCATTTTGAAAGGGGTTTGGATTGTTATAGCTTCCTTCAGTGCTTTTTTGGTCTGCTGATATACTGGGCAGCCCTGGAATCTGGCACTATGGTTTCATTTGCAATTAATGCATTTTCTGTTTGCATTATCCTTTTTATAGTCAGTATCTGACTTTGCCTTTTCGCATTGCATGAAAGGGTGTGCCCCTGCACAAAACCTACATGCTGCCTTCCCCCTGCAAGTGTGGCGACCATGGCCAAACTTCATGCAGTTTTCCCAAATAGTACCGTCTTGGCGGGTTCCCTACCTTCTGTTGTCATCACTACCACTGGGGTTACGATACTCCCTTTCACTTTTATTCGTTCTATGTGCACCAGATTTAACTCTGGGTTCAGTTTGGCCAGGTTCTTTAGAACGTCCTCATCTGAAAGGGCTGGGTTTACCCCTTTAACAACACATTTTCTAGTTTCTTTTGCAATGTGTATTTCTATTTGGATGTTGTGGGCCAGTTGGATCATTTTTGGTTTGTCCTGAAGTTCTTGTAGTAATTTTTTTGTTTTTCCTGTTACATTTAGGCCTAGTGTTAGTATTATTCCACTCTTGTGTTTTTGTATTTTGGCAATGGCTTTTTCCAGGATCACAAAGATTTTGTCGTCCGGGAGGGATTGTAGCGTGGCTTCTGTTCCAGCTATTTGTGTTATTTTGACTTTTTGGGGGGTTTCCTTTCGGTTGGAGTGTTCTTCATTTTCTCCTCTGGTTCCATGACTTCTTTTTGTTGTGTTGTCCTGATTGTCATCTTCCCTTGGTCCTATCTTTTTGTCGCTGTCCTGTTTCCTCAGCTTTCCCCTTTATTGATTCTGCTTTTTGTTGCTTTTCCTTCCACACCTCCTTCCTGATTTTCCATAAGGCCTATTGTTTCAATCGTGTCCTTTCTTTCTGTTTTTCTGATTTCAGGGTTCGTGGTCCTGTTTCTTTCTGTCAGGTTTGAAGTTTTGTCTTTTTCTGGAGTTTTGGCCATCGCTTTTGCTTCCTCAGACTGTTTTCTGGTGAATGGTGCCATTGGTTATTTTCCCTGTCTTTTAGTATGCTACTATTTGTTGTCTTTGAATTATACTTTGATGATTGAATATTATTGTTTGTAATCTTTGGCTTATTTTGTTATATAGGCTATATCTTTCCCCCCCCTACGATTCTTAAATTAAATAGTCCCCTAATACTTAACCTTAACTACAATAGGCCTACTCTAATACTAACAACAAAAATATAAATTAAATCACCGCTTAAAATATGTCTTTCAAGATGGCTGCCTGATGTCACTCAAAGCATTGCCACGTGGCGCTATTTAATTTCTATTATTTTTAATTTCTAAAATTAGGCCTAACTGCAATAAGCTAACACTGAAGATGGATAAAAAATATCAACTTATCTGAGAACCTGGGTAGTTCGAAGGATGTCTCCACTGTGTCTCGTCCTAAAAAAGGACGTATCAGGCTTGTGTAGTTTGAGGTAAGCAAAAATGCGTGTTACCCCTGTAGTAGACAATGACCCACAACTCAAGAGCAGTCACGTGTCCATTTATAAACGGCGACATTTTTTTTTAAATAACCCCAGTAGATAGCGAACGTTAATATCTTGAATCGTTGAAGAAAAGTTCAAAGACCCATGCTTATTAAAATTGATAGGCTACAGCAAAATATATAATACAGCACTACAAGTCTTACCTTCTTTCACTCACTAATGATCTGCGAGCTCATGCAATAAAGTAGGTATTACTTGTTTCTCGAAGTTCTTTGTAATGTTCAGCTTTTGCGCCTTCCAGTTCTGATATTGTGAAGATCGTTTACTTTGTACTCGGCAATACTCGGTATCGGAGTTTACAAGAAAGTATCGCATTGCAAACAATCGTACGATATATATTTCGACTTTAACCAAGGTTTCTGATAAACATTTTTTTTGTTTTTTTTTGTTTATATACAAATTGTTTTTGTGAGGGAAATTTGTACATTACACTGCTCTACAGCTTTTATTAAACTGCTATACAGCTGACCCTTTTATGTGGTAAATAGTCAGTATGTTTTTGAAGGATAATTGTGCATTAAAATAATTCGTATTTTCATCTCCACATTGAAGGTCGTCTGAAATGTATCTCCAACATTGTCTGTCTCTTGTCTTGATGGTCAACTCTGATGCCCTCAAATCTGTCAATCTCTTGATATCTACGTATTCTATGACTTCTTTTTTGTCTTCTCCTTCCATGAGTAGTGTGCCATTCTTCTATATATTCGCACTGTAGAGGCCTCATTTCTTTCTTCTCATAGCATGCTCATTGTTTTTGTTTCTACACCACACAGTAATGAGAATATATATATATATATATATATATATATATATATATATATATATATATATATATATATATATATATATATATATATATATATATATCATTGATGATTTTCAATTTGAAAATGTAAATTACTTGTCCAGATGTTAACATCTGTCTCGTGTTGCTAAATGTAACTTTTGTCTGCCTACTACATGCTTCATTTCTGATTTGCATCTGCAAGCTTCTGTTTTAATATGACCAAGATTTGAGAAACTCTTGATTTGGTCTAGAATTTTCCCATTTATGAAGCTGTGAATGTGGTTTGATAAATGCAGATACTACATTAAATTACTTCACAACATACTACTGCTTATATGTTGTTATGTCAGAAAAACTATACATTAAATCGCTTTACAACTAACTTGTTGCTCTTTGCAATATAATTTTAAATATGTATTGCGTGCGTTAAAGTAATTAAAAACTTTATTTGTATATGCCATACAAAGTTCTTATAGTTTGATAACTGCAAGTGCTAAATCAAATAACTTTGCTTCATGCTGCTGCTTTATTTTGGTTTTTAGTAAATCTGTTTTATAAAGAAATCTGTACATTTTATTGCTTCAAAACTGACTTTGTTTATTTCTTAAACAGTACGATATGATAAATAACAAAGTTGAACTTGAAGAAACACCACTAAAAGATGTAGAATCGTACACATATCTTGGCAGTAATGTAGACAAAGTTGGAGGGACAGACAATGATACCAAAATAAGAATACAAAAAGCAGAAGGAGCTTTCATTGCATTGTGAAACATATGGAGAACAAGAGAAATCAAGTCCAACACGAAAATAAGAATCTTCAACTCAAATGTCAAGTCAGTCCTATTGTATGGCTCTGAAACATCGAGAACAAAAACAACAACGAAAAAGATTCCGACTTTTATACACGGGTGCTTGCGTAGAATAGAGGGACTGAAATGGTGTGAAAAAGTCACAAACATGGAACTGATGACAATGGGAGCTATAGAGGTGGCTTTAGGAATCATACCCTTGGAATTACGGAGAAAGGAGTTAAGACTAAATTACATGAACAGAGTTATGTTGGATAAGTCTCACCCAGCACATACAGCTTTTACCAGATGCCAACTAACAACTCAGGCCAAGCCAATGAATACCACTAGATACCCTACAGGATGGAAGTGTATGGAGGAAATTGTCCATCTGGGTACATTAATTACATCAATTAATAACAGTTGTGAATACAAGCCAGTGATTCCGCCCTGGGAGATCAAGAAACCAGACACGGACTACCACCTAGCAGAAATACTTAAGAAAACAAATAATATAGAAAATATTAAAAACACAGCCAATAAATATATACAACAAATATCAAAAGACAGCATTACTGTGTACACAGATGGATCCAAGGGAAAGGATGGCAAATTGGGGATAGGAATATATATTCCAATATGGAAAATGGCAAAAGAATATAGCATCACGGAAAATACATCCATTTTCACTGCAGAGATGGTGGCAATACTAAAAGCACTAGAAATATTCTCTAATAACCCTCCAAAAGAATTAACAGTTTTAACTGACTCTCTTTCAACAATTAAAGCACTTAGAAACTTACGAGAATGTAGTAGACCTGATATAGCAGAGGAGATTTTTCCGGCTACTACATACCTATATTCTAGAGGATGTTAAGTTTTAAAAGCTTGGGTACCTTCACATGTTGGCGCAGAGGGAAATGAAAAGGCAATTAAAGAAGCCAAGAAAGGTAGATCTGATAAAAATCTAATAAATGTAGGGATGAGTAAATCAGAAATTAAGAGCTTAATTAAAGATTTAATAACAGATGAATGGAAAGCAGAGTGGGATAAAAATCTGAAAGGAAGACATGCATATAAGATGTTCAGGGCTCCAACAAGAAAATGTCAGATATCTAGGGAATTGAAAATTCCCAGTAATAAGAAACTTCTCAGACTGCAGCTGGGAAAAGGCTATTTCAGAATAGAAGAACCTTACTGTGCAGAATGTCTTCAAGTCAATAATATAGAACATTTCTTGTTAAAGTGTAAGAGGTATGACCAAATGAGAATACCAATATTGGATTATTTGCAGGCATCCAGCTTACCTATAAATATAGAGGAGGTGTTGAGAATAGACAGACCTAGGGAACTGCACAATATAGTCAAACAATATTTAACACGAACACAAGTTAATGTATAGTGGCTGGGAATGTGAAGGTCTCATGCTGTTCTTACAATGCATGTGACTTTAAACAGATGAAAGTCAATTAAATATCTGGTAAAGTCCGTTATATAACCAGAACCACCAGGCCTTTACACCCCTCCACTTTAATATTATTCTTGTTCATAGTTTCTTCTTGATTTTGTTTGTTTGTTTTTTATTTTATTATTTAACGTATAGGCCTAAGCACAATTGTGAGTATCCCTATTTTCAAATGTGATGCCACTTTCTCATGTCGGCAGTTGTTCATATTATTTGGAATTGAAAACAATATATATCCTAATTATAACCCATCAGAGGTTGAACGGGATTTCTGTTTATCTTCATTAATTTAAAAAAAAAAAAAAACAAGAACTAGATAAGTGCCAGTGGAACAAAAGTTGAGAAGAAGACGCTGGCGATGGATAGGACACACATTGAGGAGACCTGTAGTTATCATTACAACGCAGTCCATGTTCTGGAATCCCCAGAGAAAAAGAGGCAGAGGTAGACCCCAAAATAAAAAACACACGGAGAAGAGAACTGGATACAGAGGTGAAAATGATGAGGAAAACATGGAAAGAACTTGAGCGGATGGCACGGGACAGGATGACTTGACATGTGTTTGTTGAAGGCCTATGTTTCTTGGGGAGATAAAGGGTATTGACTGACTGATGATATGGTAAGTGCTGGTGCAAAATTGAACCTATTTCCTTCTTTTAATTTTTGTTTGTGGTCACTTTGTAAATTTTGTGATGAAAATGTACTTACTTAGTACTTACTTAGTCGTTCCTCTTCTACCGTGAGGTGTAGAGGTTTGTAAGAGCGAGCGCCAAACTATTGTCTTCCTCCTGGCTTAGTTCCATTCTAGTCCTCGGTCCTTAATTTAGTAACGTGTGGGAATGAAAGAGTATAGTATGCAAGATAAGTGAGAGTGGAAGGGCAGAATGTTAGACGAGAGTAGTAGGGTAGGCGCAAACCGATTAGCATTCAGGTGGAGGCGCATGACTTTTATATAAGAAAATACTCCGATCGATTTCAGGTGGAGGAGTGTCAGGTGGAGGCGCATGACTTTTTATATAGCGATATATTTTAGCCGGGGTGACTTCCTCTGACGATCAGACGCATGACTTGTTATATAGCAATAAATTTGTTTGATAATGGCAGGCGTGTTGTTTATACAAAATACTTAGACAATATATATAAAAAAATATAAAAAAAATAAAAAATCGATAATGACGGAAAATATAAAAAAATCGATAATGGCGGGTTAGTAGGTTACAAAGGGTGTTGTTTGAAGCGAGTGGAAATTTTTTGTGCTGGCGTGGGTGACGACGTATGTTGCGGTGTAGCTGGCGGGGTGGGTTAGGGGGACTTTTGTGTATTTGTCTATACATATATACATTCGAAATATATATAAAATATAAAAATCGACAATAACGGAAAATATAAAAAATCGATAATGTTGGATTAGGTTACTAAGGGGGTTTCTGAAGTGAGTGGAGCCTTTTTGTGCTGGCGAGGGTGACAACGCATGTGTGTAATGTGGGGTAGCTGGCGGTTGAAGGTTAGGGGGGATTTTTGTGTGTTGTGGTATTGTTTTGTTACGTGTGTTGGTGTGTTTGTTTATAGATATATACATATAATATATATATAAAAATAAAAAAAAATCGATAATGACGGAAATAAAAAAAATCGATAATGTTGGATTAGGTTACTAAGGGGGTTTTTGAAGCGAGTGGAACCTTTTTGTACTGGCGTGGGTGACGACGTATGTTGGGGTGTAGCTGGTGGTTGTGGGTTAGGGGGTATTTTATTGTGTATGACTCAGGAGTGAAGTGTTAGAGACTTGCCTATACCAGGGACAGCATCTAGAGGTGGGAGTGAAGTGTTAGAGACTTGCGATAATGTTGGATTAGGTTACTAAGAGGGTTTTTGAAGCGAGTGGAGTCTTTTTTTGCTGGCGTGGGTGACGACGTATGTTGCGATGTAGCTGTCGGGTGTAGGTTAGGGGGCGATTTTTTGTGTGATGTTGGGTGTGTTATTTAGAC